>APFE030351906.1:132701-143966 GCA_000404065.3 Pinus taeda
GTGAAATAGTTGTCTATCCGTGTGTACCAAGCATGTGGTGCTTGCTTCAACCCATACAACGCTCTCTTGAGCCTGCACACATGCGACTCGCTGCTGAAGACCTCAAAGCCTTTGGGCTACTCAATGTACACCTCCTCCTCAATGACTCCATTGAGGAACACAATCTTCACATCCATTTGATGAATGTGATATCCCATCCGCGCTGAGAGAGCAAGAATCATCCGTATGGAAGAATACCTTGCGACAGGTGCAAAGGTCTCCTCATAATCGATCCCCTCTATCTGTGAAAAGCCTCAGGAAACAAATCTTGCCTTGTACTTCTCCACACTCCCGTCAGCTACCTGCTTAACTTTGTAGATCCATCTCGAACCCACCAATGATTTCCCTTCCGGTCTAGGAACAATCTCTCTTGCACTGTTTCTAACAATAGAATCATACTCTTCCACCATGGCGTCTACCCATGTGGGATCCTCCACAGCTTCCTCGAAAGAGGATGGCTCAGTCACAAGACACTTGCTCATAAGAGCCATGTATTCAATGTACTGATCAGGTGCTTGTCTCTGTCTACATTGGGCTGTAGGTGGTCCTACAACTTTCTCTGCATCTTGAGCCAGTCGCTCAGCTTCTGTCAAGCGCTTTTGCCCTCTGATGGTTGGTGCTGCTTGAGTGGTCTCTTCCACTCCATGAATCTCGTCGTATGGTTGATACACGTCCTGAAGCTCATCCTTAGGAACTAATAGCTCCTCATCTGCATGCAAGTGTAGCTCCCTCTCAAGCGAACACTTCATGGCTTTCTCCTCCTGAAATTTTATATCCCGTCGCACAACAGCTTTACCACTGTCTGGAAAATACAGACGATAGTTATGGTGCGTATCAGTGTACCCCACAAATATCCCAGCCTCAGTGGTCGGCTCCAACTTCTTCCTGGCATCCTTCATCACATGCATGTAAACGTTAGCACCAAAAATCCTCAAATGAGAAAGATCAGGCTTCTTACCAGAACATGCCTCCTCGGGTGTACTCATGCCAAGTATCTTATGAGGACAACGGTTTTGCACATAAACTGTTGTATTGCATGCTTCCACCCACAAGTGAAGGGGTAGGCCCTGATCATGCAACATCGCCCATGCAGCACCCACGATTGTTCTATTCTTCCGCTCAGCTACCCCATTCTGCTGTGGGTTATGGGGAGCTATGAGCTCTCTTCGAATCCCTTCTCCCTTACAGAAATCCTTGAACTCGTCCGAGATGTATTCACCACCATTATTGCTCCTAAGAGCCTTCACCTTCTTCCCCAACTCCTTCTCGACCAGTACTTTGAATTCACAAAACTTTGAATATGTCTCGCTCTTCTTTTGCATGAAGAAGATCTAGCACTTACGAGAGAAATCATCAACAAAAATCACATAATACCTGTGTTTTACCATCGAAGAAACTGAGAAAGGTCCACACACGTCTGTGTGAATTCTCTCAAGGATCGTCGTGGCATGACTATCCTTCTCGTGAAAGGTTGCTTTCACAAACTTCCCCAAAGTACACCCCTTGCACTGATCTGACTGCGGAAGTGTGCCTTTAGGAAGCCCTGTAGTGATCTGTTGCAGTATCTTCAAGGCTCCATGTCGAAGGTGACCCAATCTCCTGTGCCACAACTCACCATCATCTCGGCTCACCAATCCTTCTGCCTTGCCTGCCATTGCTACACATCCATCTACATGCAACTGATAAAGGTTCCTTACTCGAACCCCTATCTTCCGGGTCTCACCAGTTGTCTTGCTGCGCAGGAAAGCTTTTCCCTTGCTGAAAACAACATCATACCCCTTGTCTTCTAACATCGCCACATAGATAAGATTCTTATTCAATCCTAGAACATGCATGACTTCCTTTAATACGAAGGGTTTACTAGAGTCCCTCTCAAAGGAAATGGTACCGATACCGGTCGCACTGTATCTACCATCATCGCCCATCTCGATGTGCACTCCAAGATCTTTGTCCTCTAGATCAGAAAACAAATCTCTATCTCCCTTCATGTGAAAAGACGCGTCACTGTCCGAGAACCACACCGATCCCATCACACTTGAAACCAAGCATGCGATCAATGAAAATCAAGCTCAAATTGTGAGGTTGGAGCCTCTCCTGCTGCAGATCCAGCAACTTTCTTGTTCTTCTTCTTCTGTGGACAATTAGTGGCATAGTGTCCGTGCTGGTGACAGTGAAAACACTTCACGTTGGACATGTCCTGCTTCTTGCCTTTCGCACCAGACTGAGAAGCTTTCTTGCTCTTCCCTTTCTTTCCTTTAGCAGCCAAAGCGCAAATTTCTTCATCAGCTCCCTTTGATGAAGATCCATCCCTAGTACTCCGCCTGATCTCCTCCTGTACAAGACCTGACCATAGTCTTTCCCATCTTGGAAATTTCTCCTGACCATTGACAGAGTCTGATAGGAATGCCAACTCTTTGGAAGACCAGGGAGAGCTAAGCTCACCAAGTCCTCATCATCGACAGTAACCCCCACACTTCCCAGTTCATCTCGACACTAAGTGAACTTCATGAGATACTTGGGCATAATGTCCCCTTCTCGCATTTGATGTTTCTGAGTTTATCTTTGAATGCCAGCTTCCTCTGATCAATCTTTCTTTGGAATAATTCTGTTAATGATTTCCACATCAAATATGGAGTAGCCTTTCCAAGGAGTCTGGACACAATGTGATCCTTCACGCCCTCCAATAGAATCCTTCGATATTTTGCGGTCTTGGTTTTCCAAGCATAAGCTTGAGTAGCATCAGTAGGCTTTGCGACATCTGTCTCTATGAACTCCTTCAGCCCGTTATCATCCAATACTGCCTCCATCCTGTCCTTCCATGCAATATAGTTCGTACTGCCCTCAAGGGCATACTCCAATCGCAATCCGTTGAAATTCATTGCATCGTTGACACCAAGAAAACACTGCTGCAAATTCGAATTCCACCAGCTCCAAACTCAACCGCCTCAGATCTAAGATTCGTGAGAACAAGGTATTTCTTGTATAGAGATTGACTGTATGGGCATTCACCGGATATCTCACCTTCCAAAGGAAGGATGAATCCGGAGGCTACCTGGCCCGATTATAGACTTTGCCTGAAGAAATAGAATGTAAACACTTCCTGAATAGTAGATCTGATGATCAACAACTCTGATACCATGTAAAAAATTTTGAATAATGAACATATATTCAATGGAGATTATCCTGATCATGTACTATTGCGGAATACATACACAATACATAAGTTCCACTACGTTGATCATCAATATAGCAGCATCAATAACAATAAAACATCAAGAGCATGCACACATTAACACAGTATGTGACCCGGGGAAATCTTACAGCTGAAAACCCCACACTATATGTATATTAATGATTGAGAACATGTAACATTACAATAGTCAATACTTCTCACAAGTATCTAGCACTATCTCCACCTGTTACATACAATACAGCTCAGATCTGATCTCCAAATCTATTCCACTGCTTGCCTGCCTCCACTGCTCAATACCTGCATAAGAATGGATGAGAAAGGTTGAACCAAACTCGTATTTACCTCAAAAGAATCACTCACACTGGGAATCACGTGAGTAGAGGCTATAATCACTTGGTATTGGCCAATTCTCATTGGCATAACTCAATCCCATTGATCGTGCAAATCCTCATGCACAACTATAGTCACAACTGATAGCAATCTGATCCTCTAACACTTGTCCCTGCTAAACTGAGCATGCACTGACATGAAATTGAGTTAACTGATGTATTCTTTAGTTGAATTATGAGTTAATAATTAGTTTAACAACTCATCAATAGTCTATTTGTAGTTAGACTAATTACAACTAGTTTAACCAAGTCAAACTGAACACAACTCCATCAACTCCACAATCAACTCCACCAAACTCAACTGATTGAGTTCTAATTGAAGTCATGCATGCAACAACTCAACTGACCACAAAGAAAACATATTTCCTTCTGACAGCTACATGTGCCACATTTGTAGCTCAAACTAAAGTGCTCCAAGAGAATAAGATAAAGTTTATAGTCTAAATATTATTATAAGCTAATAATATTTGACTGCTCTATAATTAGACTTGACAGTGTTACCGTTGTTGTCTAAAAATAGAAGTCCATCTATTTTTGCCAACTTGACCAATCTTCCATAAACAACATCATGCAACTCATAGACATGATCCATATGTCTAAAAATAGACTTTGTGCCATAATTTTCCTGTGGGCCCACTTAGTGAAGGCGACTCTTTTCACTAAGCTCCATCATGTTGTTGCAATCTCAAGACACCACGTAGCATTGGGGTGAATAGTGAGACCACCCATATCGAGCAGGTGAAGGTCAACCTTCAGAGGCTGCCCGATATGAGCGTCGACCATTGGATCAAAAGGGGTCAAATCGCACAGTGATCGGGGCAATGATTTGGCATGAGGTTTAATGGAGGGGCCCGACGAGGTTTTAATGTGGGGATCAATTAATTAATTGTGGATTAGGGAGGTTTAATGACGTCAGGAGTAATTTCATTGGCGGGGATAGATTATTAATTAATCAATGATTGACTAATTAATCTCTTTTACTCAGCGGTGGGTCATGGTTATTAATTAGCCGCTGGTCGACCTAATTAATCTCCTTAGTTGGTTTATTAATAAGGTTTATATTTCAAACCTAGGGGTGGGATATTAACATATGAGTTTTAATAAAATATACGGGAAAGGGTTTGTTTTTGGGATTTAAATAAATATAACAAAAATTAAAGTTAATATGAAATGGAGGCGGAAAGATAACTGCGCTAAGTATAATGTATTGACATTCATTTATATATCCACATTTACACATTATAACTTAGTCTAAATGCTTATTTGTGGGCTTTTTGTGAAAGAAGGAGTTTTGTATGGGGATAATTACTTTCCCTAGCCAAGTGGTGATTTTTACCTTAGGAAAGGGATTTTTTAGGTGAAATGAATGAATTATGGAGGGGGTGAATGCTTATGAGGGGAATTTTAGTACTTAAGACCTACAAGTTATTGGGCCAAGGGTCTGGTCCCTCCAGAATTCAGAGAAATGCTCTGAGCCCCTTTAACTTAAGATCATAGGTGCTTTAATACTTTGCTTGGAAATTAGTTAAGTGAAAAATGTAATGAATGTGGAAGGTTAATCAATTGACTTTGTGTACTTTGATAAATGTTCAATTGTCATCCATACTTAGAAATTTGATGATGAAGGTGAATAATATAATCTTATCTAATCAATCATCACAATTATGCAACCATTCAACTACTTACCCACCTATTCATCCTACCATTTTTACTTCTCTTTATTAGGGTGCACTTAAACTGGCAAACCCTTATCAACACCTTTTCTTTTCTTTTACAATGGTATTCTAACTAAATCTAACCTTATTACATCCAAGGGCTCAGATTAAGCAGTTGAGATCCTTTTATTCACTCTACCTAATCTAATTATCTGCCAAGGTTAAACAGTTTGGTCAGATTTTCATTCCCTATCTATAAACATGAAATTCAAAATATGGAATAACCAAGATTAAACTGTTTGATTACCATGGATTGTGGCATGAATAACAAGTTGCACAAAATCATTATTATGCATAAAAGTAAATTGTAGTGACATTTGGGCTTGCACACTTTCATGGTCTTTTCTTTTTTGGGGTTTATTTTCATCTTTTTGATCTTTCCCTTCTTTTTGCCCTTTCATTTTTCTTTTAGGGCATACCCTCTTTACATTTTTTTTTTTTTGAATTTTTGAATATGGAAAAAATTTGTAGAAAGGAAAGGTATGTACATATTACAGATATAAACTAAGTCAATCATAAATTATGACACCAATTAGTTTAGGAACCTAACATCGGCTTCACTTGGGGATGGCATTTCCTTGTGAAATGTCAAGAACATCGACTAGTACCCTGATCCATTGGGCCAATTCCACACATGTGTATGCTCTGTTGCATAATATTTGTGAGTAAAACTTTTGAACTGAAAATACACCCTTTTCTGCAAATTGAAATCTGATCTAACATAAACTTGTTGCTGAAAACTGAATTTATTCAAACTGAAATTCTACCTACTTACTCTAATCAGCTTTCTGGTTGCTGGTTAGGTAAAATGAAACAACCAATGCAACCATTCAAGCATCATACACATTGGTGACTTTTGTTGCTTGTGCTTGTTAGTGGTTAAAATTGAGATCCCGAAATCAAATATAACTTTGTTAACCTTTGAGAAGATAAGGAAATTCCTGATTTCCTTTGTTGAATCTAGAAACTGTACAAAAGGATCCTGTAAAATATATATACTATTCTTGAACTGATTCAAACAACTGTACATCTATTGTGTATGGTCTGCATGCCATGAAACTGAAATAATACCTTCATCTTTATCACCCTGCATGTTTTCAAATGAGCTTTGTGATGATGTCTCTTCTGAAAATGGCAAGAAAATTAGTTGCCTAACCAAGTCTGTATCAATACCTTTTTCGAAGTCATAGTTAGCTACTGTAGAAGGACTTTGACTACAAATTCCATCCAACACATAAGCTATTGGATCATGAAAGACTTGAAGAGACTGTTGCCATCTATTTTCTATTGGTTCCAATGAAACTGCATGATTTTCTAAAAGCTTCTCATCCTTTTTTACAGATAAATTATGCAAATTTCCTTTAAAAAACTGAACTGCTTCAGGACAGAATGTTAGGGAATTATCTTGGATCATTTGATCATATGTCCCAACGTCGAAGTCTTCTTCTGTAACCTAACATTCAATGACATTTTGGGGCTGCAAATCTAGATATGAGAAGTCTTGAACAAGGATTTCATTGCCCTCTAGATGGTTAATATCAAAACTTGTTGACATTTGATTTCTAAATGCATGAAAGTTATCTCTGATAAACTGAAACAAAGAAAAACACAATGGTAAAGTTCCTTCACTAATTTCAAAATTTTCTACACTTTCCTCCTCATTCTCATAACTGAAATGAACAATTTGATCACTATTTTCAAGCTGCTGAACCTAAACTTCCTTATTCCTCAAGTTAGCTTCTCATTCCTCTGCAAGGTTAATTTGGATTTGAGAAACATAATCATTATTATAGTGACCAGGCTTAGGCACATCATCATAAGAAGTAATGTCACCAAATGTACATATTAGATCAACAGATTGCCTCTCCACATATGATTCTATAACTCTATCTTCAGTTTTATGGTAGTTGGAATTAACAGGAATTTGTTCATGGCTGTCAACCGACAAATGTATCATGGTGATTTTGAACAAAAAGTTCATCTTTCATGGTGGCCTTTTTTATCCTCTCCACTATATTTTTTACCAAAATGTCGAGTTTTACCTCTGCTTCTTCTTTCAACTTTTCTCTTTTAATTTGCAAACTAACTTCTACATCTATTGCCATGTTCTGCATCTGTTCCAGTGTTGAGGGGTTTCTTTCTCTTAGCTGAAATTCTAGCTCTGGATCAAATGCTCTTGGGTAATGCAAAAGAGCTAAACCAAGGGGAGGTCTTATATTTGATGGCATTGAATAATAGATTTAATTAAACCTGTCTGAAAATTGTTGTATTGTTTCATGTGGATGTCTTTTTAACTGATTATATTCTTCTATGATCACAAGAACATTGACTTTGATTATCCATCTATCAAGGAAAATTTTGACAAACTGTTGGAAATTTGAGATGTTTACCTCAAGCAGGGTTTTGAACCAACTCTTGACTTTGTCTTGCACAGAAAGAACAAAAATCCTAATACTGACATCCTCTTCATCTACTTCAAATAAGTTAAGATAATCGTCAAAAGCTTGAATATGTTTTTGGGCAGTGATACCATTCTCTCCATCAAACCTAGGGAGGTGCTTGTGATAATCGTTAGGGAAAGCATGGAGTGTAGCAGGTAACACAAGGGGCTTATATCTATCAGGAACTTTACAAGGTACTGGAATATGTAAAGGGATTGTACGATTATTCTTAATTTTTGGATTCTCTTCAATTAGAAAATGATCTTCATAAGAATTATAAGAATGCTACTCAAATGTGTAAGGAGACTTTATATCTACAATTTTCAAAGGGAAATGATAAAAATTTAATCTAAAATCTCTCTAAAATACAATATAAATTGAAAAATTTTATCAATGAGAAAGAACATAATGTATTGGATAACAATCCAAGTTAAAAGCTTGATCTTTTCACATAGTTCTTTCAAGTTCATTCCTCCAGTAGAGTCTTGATTGTGGAATTGATTTGGAGTCGCCAAGTGGATTATTTTAACCTTTGTGTGTCTGATCACTGTCCACCATCATAGATCATATCTAAACCTATAAAACAATTCTGTAGAAAATGTTAGTTATCCCCAGTATGGTCGCCACTATGTTATCACTTAGAATTTTCTCAAGGTTAAAGAAAGAAATTTTTGAGGTAACTACAAACCAATCTTTTAGACTTGGGTTCTAGCCAACCTAAGTCCAAAGAGGGCTCTCTCTTTATAATTTAGTTTTGTTTTATGGGATATTAGGCTAGTTATGAAAGTTCAGGGGTGTTTTGTTTTGATTGGGTGGTGGAATTAAGAAGACAGATGGGCAAAGCAAGTATTTAGGCCATTGGGCTATGGAGTCAAGTAGGAAAGATTTATCCGGATTTGATTAATCATCAAGGTAAGAGTTCACAAGGAAATCTAGCACAACAAGGACAAATCTGAAAGTCTTAATGGATGGAAATATTAACCAAGGCCAAAGGAATGAAGAATCTTTAACAAGGGTTAAGATGAAGAAGGGAGGTTTGGCAGGTAGCAAGGGCACTTAAGAATCCTGTACTAGGGGCCAATAGAGTTAATGAATTACAGAAGTAAGAGAGCAACTAAGAATTCCCAAACTTAAGCAATTTAGTAGAAAATATTTAAATAAGCAAACAGTTAAAACGGAGAGCACTTAAGCTAATTCTGATGATATTATTCCTCGTTTGCTTTTAAGAATTATAAGAAACACATGTGATATTTCATAACATAAGGGAAAACAATAATCAAACTCAGAGAAGTGATACTTATTTGTTTCCCACAATGCACATGAATCGAGTGAAATGTCCTCAGCTTTATTTAATCTAGTAAACCGGTCCCAACCTTGATTACAATAGCTCCTTTAGTTCAAAACAAAAAGTCTACCGAAATGATTTTTAATCCCCCCAAAATACTTCAAATGAAGAAGTATTTATACTAATTCTAAACTAAAATATCTTGAAGAAATATCAAGATTGGTTTTACAAATATCTCAAATTGTTTTACATTAATAGAACTTAAATAAAGGACACTGAAAAATAATGAATCTATTTGGCACTATTTTTATGGATTTATGGCGAAAAATAAGAGAAATTCGAATTTGACAGCAACTCTTAAGTTATGACGAGGCTTCCAAGTCACTAACTGCTTCCTTCCTTTGTGCATTCTGCCCCAGAAATTCTGCAAATTTTGGGTCCAATGATATTCTAGTATATCTCAATCCGAGATAGATATGTAAAGATTGAAAGAGGTTATTGTAGATAAGAATGGTTTTGAGATAAATCTCTCTTAGTTTCCTAAAATTCAGCTCCAGTTGTTCACAATATTCTCTGCAAAAAGATGTCAAAAATAGGACTTTGCACAAACTGAAAAATATGTTGTGAAGACATGAACTTATCTCAATTTTGGTAATGCTTGTGTGAGATGTGCGATACTTTTTTTATAGATTGGATTGTTAGGAACATAAACCTCTTTCAGTTTCTTAAAATACTTCTTGGATTGGCCACAATAGTTTTGAAAAACTGACTTAAACAAGAAATTTTTGAAGAATGTACCATTTCTGCTCTGATTTCATCTTTTAACCTTAAATTTATTTTAAATGTTTTTCACTTTTAATTTGGATAAACTTCATTGTTGTTGGAGAAAGTCTTTCATCTCTGTTTAGCCCTTAATGCATCCAAGTTTACTTTTCCTGTTTTACTTTTACCGTTCTGTTTTTTCATCTGTCTTCACTTTGACATGGATCTGTATAATATGCTTTGTAACTGTCTTCTCTGCTGTTTATCTTCATGCTAGCTGATTTACTTGACTTGTTCTTCAATCTAATACTCTTTAACCCTGATACACTTTGAACGTTATTTACTATGTCCTTTTACCTTCACTGTATATTTTACTGTTTACTTTGTATTTCAATCAGTAATTTTTTTTGTTCTCATGTATATCAGCATCAGGTAGTAGATATAGGTTAAGTCCATGCTTATTGTATTCATCTACCTTGTAACTGTATTCTATGTCTGGTTGCTCTGTTCTGACTGTCAATGCTCTGTGTAGTTGTCTTCTTTTCTGTTTCCTTGTACAATTGTGTTCATCCTCTGTGCACAAGTTTTGAATGAGGTTTTCTGTTGATTCTTGGAATAAACCAGTTCTGTGACTAGTATCAGAACTGTTCATCCAAGGTCTGATCTTAGTTTGATAACTTGAAAAAATTCAATATTATTTAAGAGAACACAGGTCTTCATGAAGGGTGCTTGATGGCTTTCTGGCATAGGGATGACTCGAAAAAGGGTCGCAATAGAGTTTTGAAAGGAAAAGAAATGGTGAAATTGTGTTGTAGAGGTTCAAGGAGGCGCTGGAGGGTTTCATAGGTTTACACAGTTGAACGGGTGAAAACCATGAAAACACAGGTTTTCACGTTATAAGGTTTAACGGGCAGAATTTTGAAATATGGCGCGAAAGGCAATTAAATGAATGAACAGGTGATTTATTGAAATGGCGGGGAAGCGGTATTAAAGGGCCATCACACCACTTATGAGGCACCGACGATTTTGAGGGAAGGCCGCCCGATGTCATTCATCGGGCACCATGTAGAAATTTTGAATAATAAACACATATTCAATGGAGATTATCCTGATCATGTACTTTTTCGGAATACATACACAATACATAAGCTCCTCTATGTTGATCATCAATATAGCAGCATCAATAACAATAAAACATGAAAAGCATGCACACATTAACATAGTATGTAACCCGGGGAAAGATTACAGCTGAAAACCCCACACTATCTGTATATTAATGATTGAGAACATGTAACATTACAATAGTCAATACTTCTCACAAGTATCCAGCACTATCTCCACCTGTTACACACAATACAACTCAAATCTGATCTCCAAATCTATTCCACTACTTGCCTGCCTCCACTGCTCAATACCTGCATAAGAATGGATGAGAATGGTT
>APFE030351906.1:146587-181866 GCA_000404065.3 Pinus taeda
CTAGGAACAATCTCCCATGCACTGTTTCTGACAATAGAATCATACTCTTCCACCATGGCGTCTACCCATGCGGGATCCTCCACAGCTTCCTCGAAAGAGGATGGCTCAGTCACGACACACTTGCTCATAAGAGCCATGTATCCAATGTACCGATCAAGTGACTGTCTCTGTCTACGTTGGGCTGTAGGTGGTCCTACAACTTTCTCTGTATCTTGAGCCAATCGCTCAGCTTCTGTCAAGTGCTTTCGCCCTCTGATGGTTGGCGCTGCTTGAGTGGTCTCTTCCACTCCATGAACTTCATCCTGTGGCTGATCCATGTCCTTAAGCTCATCCTTAGGAACTAATAGATCCTCATCTACATGCAAGTGTAGCTCCCTCTCAAGCGAACACTTCATGGCTTTCTCCTCTTGAAATTTTATATCCCGTCGCACAACAGTTTTACCACTGTCTAGAAAATACACACGATAGTTGTGGGGCGTATCAGTCTACCCTACAAATATCCCAATCTCAGCGGTCGGCTCCAACTTCTTCCTGGCATCCTTCGTCACATGCATGTAAATAGTAGCACCAAAAATCCTCAAATGAGAAAGATCAGGCTTCTTACCAGAATAAGCCTCCTCGGGTGTACTCATGCCAAGTGTCTTATGAGGACAACAGTTCTGCACATAAACTACTGTATTGCATGCTTCCGCCCTCAAGTGAAGGGGTAGGCCCTGATCATGCAATATCACCCGTGTAGTACCCAAGATTGTTCTGTTCTTCCGTTCAGCTACCCCATTCTGTTGTGGGTTATGGGGAGCTATGAGCTCTCTTTGAATCCCTTCTGCCTTGCAGAAATCCTTGAACTCGTTCGAGATGTATTCACCACCATTATCGCTCCTAAGAGCCTTCACCTTCTTCCCCGAATCCTTCTCGACCAGTGCTTTGAATTTACAGAACTTTGAATATGTCTCGCTCTTCTTCTGCATGAAGAAGATCCAACACTTACGACAGAAATCATCAAGAAAAATCACATAATACCTGTGTTTTACTTTCGAAGCAACTGAGAAAGGTCCACACGCGTATGTGTGAATTCTCTCAAGTATCATCGTGGCGCGACTATCCTTCTCGTGAAAGGTGGCTTTCACAAACTTCCCCAAAGTACACCCCTTGCACTGATCTGAATACACAAGTGTGCCTTTAGGAAGCCCTGTAGTGATCTGCTGCAGTAAATTCAAGGCTCCATGGTGAAGGTGACCCAATCTCCTGTGCCACAACTCGCCATCATCCCGGCTCACCAATCCTTCTGCCTTGCCTGCCATTGCCGCGCATCCATCTACATGCAACTGATAAAGGTTCCTTACTCGAACCCCTATCTTTCGGGTCACACCAGTTGTCTTGCTGTGCAGGAAAGCTTTTCCCTTGCTGAAAACAACATTATACCCCTTTTCTTCTAACATCGCCACAGAGATAAGATTCTTCCTCAATCCTGGAACATGCATGAATTCCTTTAATACGAAGGGTTTACCAGACTCCCTCTCAAAGGAAATGGTACTGATACTGGTCGCACTGTATCTACCATCATCGCCCATCTTGATGTGCATTCCAAGATCCTTGTCCTCCAGATCAGAAAACAAATCTCTATCTCCCGTCATGTGAAAAAACACACCACTGTCCAAGAACCACACCGATCCCATAACACTTGAAACCAATCATGCAATCAATGAAAAATTAAGCTCAAACTGTGAGGCTAGAGCCTCTCCTGTTGCAGATCCAACAGCTTTCTTGTTATTCTTCTTCTGTGGACAATTAGTGGCATAGTGTCCGTGCTGGTGACAGTGAAAACACTTCACCTTGGACATGTCCTGCTTCTTATCTTTTGCACAAGACTGAGAAGCTTTCTTGCTTTTCCCTTTCTTTGCTTTAGCAGCCAAAGCGCAATTTTCTTCATCAGCTCCCTTTGATGAAGATCTGCCCCTGGTACTCCGCCTGATCTCCTCCTGCACAAGACCTAACCACAGTCTTTCCCATCCTGGCAATTTCTCCTGACCATTGACAGAGTCCTGATAGGAATGCCAACTCTTCGGAAGACAAAGGAGAGCTAAGCTCACCAATTCCTCATCATCGACAGTAACCCCCTCACTTCCCAGCTCATCTCGACACTGAGTGAACTTTGTGAGATACTTGGGCATACTATCACCCTTCTCGCATTTGATGTTCTGAGTTTATCTTTGAGTGCCAACTTCCTCTGATCGCTCTTGCTTTGGAATAATTCTGTTAATGATTTCCACATCAAATATGGAGTAGCCGTTCCATGGAGGCTAGACATAATGTGATCCTTCACGCCCTCCAACAGAATCCTTCGACATTTTGCGGTCTTCTTTTGCCAAGCATCAGCTTGAGTAGCATCAGTAGGCTTTGGGACATCTGTCTCTATGAACTCCTTCAGCCCGTTATCATCCAATACTGCCTCCATCTTGTCCTTCCATGCAATATAGTTCGTACTGCCCTCAAGGACATACTCCAATCGCAATCTGTGAAAGACATTTCGTTTTGACACCAAGAAAACACTGCTACAAATTCGAATTCCACCAGCTCCAACTAAACCGCTTCCGATCTATAATTCGTGAGAAAAAGGTATTTCTTGTACAGAGATTGACTGTATGGGCATTCACTGAATATCTCACCTTCCAAAGGAAGGATGAATCCAGAGGCTACCTGGCCTGATTACAGACTCTGCCTGAAGAAATAGAATGTAAACACTTCCTTAATAGTAGATCTGATGATCAACAGCTCTGATGCCATGTAGAAATTTTGACTAATTTAACACATATTCAATGGATATTATCCTAATCATGTACTATTTCAGAATACATACACAATACATAAGCTCCTCTACGTTGATCATCAATATAGCAGCATCAATAACAACAAAACATCAAGAGCATGCACACATTAACACAGTATGTAACCTGGGGAAAGCTTACAGCTGAAAATCCCACACTATCTGTATATTAATGATTGAGAACATGTAACATTACAATAATCAATACTTCTCACAAGTATCCAGCACTATCTCCACCTGTTACACACAATACAGCTCAGATCTGATCTCCAAATCTATTCCACTGCTTGCCTGCCTCCACTGCTCAATACCTGCTCAAGAATGGATGAGAATGGTTGAACCAAACTCGTATTTACCTCAAAAGAATCACTCACACTGGGAATCACGTGAGCAAAGGCTATAATCACTTGGTATTGGCCAATTCTCATTGGCATAACTCAATCCCATTGATTGTGCAAATCCTCATGCACAACTATAGTCACAACTGATAGCAATCTGATCCTCTAACACTTGTCCGTGCTGAACTGAACATGCAATGACATGCAACTGAGTCAACTGATGTATTCTTTAGTTGCATTATGAGTTAATAATTAGTTTAACAACTCATCATTAGTCTATTTGCAGTTAGACTAATTACAACTAGTTTAACCAAGTCAAACTGAACACAACTCCATCAACTGCACAATCAACTCCACCAAACTCAACTGATTGAGTTCTAATTGAAGTCATGCATGCAACAACTCAACTGACCCACAAAGAAAACACATTTCCTTCTGAGAACTGCATGTGCCACATCTATAGCTCAAACTGAAGTGCTCCAAGAGAATAAGATAAAGTTTATAGTCTAAATATTATTATAAGCTAATAATATTTGACTGCTCTATTATTAGACTTGACAGTGTCACCGCTGTTGTCTAAAAATAGAAGTCCATCTATTTTTTCCAACTTGGCCAATCATCCATAAAGAACATCCTGCAACTCATAGACATGATCCATATGTCTAAAAATAGACATAGCCTAAAAATAGACTTTGCGCCATAATTTACCTGCGAGCCCACTTAGTGAAGACGAATTTTTTCACTAAGCTCCATCATCTTGTTGCAATCTCAACACACCACGTAGCATTGGGGTGAATAGTGAAACCACCCATATCGGGCGGGTGAAGGCCAACCTTCAAAGGCTGCCCGATATGAGCGTCGATTGTTGGATCAAAAGGGGTCAGATCGCACAGTGATGGGGCAATGATTTGACATGAGGTTTAATGGAGGGGCCTGACGGGGTTTTAATGCATGAAGGAATTAATTAATTGTGGATTAGGGAGGTTTAATGACGCCATGAGTGATTTCATTGGCGGGGATAGATTATTAATTAATCACTGATTGACTAATAATCTCTTTTACTCAGCGGTGGGTCATGGTTATTAATTAGCCGTTGGTCGACCTAATTAATCCCCTTAGTTGTTTTATTAATAAGGTTTATATTTCAAACCTAGGGGTGGGATATTAACATATGGGTTTTAATAAAATATGCGGGAAAGGGTTTGTTTTGGGAGTTAAATAAATATAATAGAAATTAAAGTTAATATGAAATGGAGGCGGAAAGATATCTGTGCTAAGTATAATGTATTGACATTTATTTATATATCCACATTTACACATTATAACTTAGTCTAAATGCTTATTTCTGGGATTTTTGTGAAAAAAGGAGTTTTGTATGGGGATAATTACTTTCCCTAGGCAAATGGTGATTTTTACCTTAGGAAAGGGATTTTTTGGGTGAAATGAATGAATTATGGAGGGGGTGAATGCTTATGAGGGGAATTTTAGTACTTAAGACATATAAGTTATTGGGTCGAGGGTCTGGTCCCTCCAGAAGTCAGAGAAATGTTGTGAGCCCCTTTAACTTAAGATCATAGGTGCTTTAATACTTTGCTTGGAAATTAGTTAAGTGAAAAATGTAATGAATGAGGAAGGTTAATCAATTGACTTTGTGTACTTTGATAAATGTTCAGTTGTCATCCATACTTAGAAATTTGATGATGAAGGTGAATAATATGATTTTATCTAATCAAACATCACATTCTGCAACCATTCAACTACTTACCCACCTACTCATCCTACCTTTTTTACTTCTCTTTATTAGGGTGCACTTAATTTGGCAAACTATTATCAACACCTTTTCTTTTCTTTTATAATGGTATTCTAACTAAGTCTAACCTTATTACATCCAAGGGATTAGATTAAGCAGTTGAGCTCCTTTTATTCACTCTACCTAATCTAATTATTTGCCAAGGTTAAACAGTTTGGTCAAATTTTCATTCTGTATCTATAAACATGAAATTCAAAATATGGAATAACCAAGATTAAACTGTTTGATTACTATGGGTGGTGGCATGAATAACAAGTTGCACACAATCATTATTATGCATAAAAGTAAAATCATTATTATGAATAAAATTAAATGGTAGTGGCATTTGGGCTTGCAGACTTTCATGGTATTTTCTTTTTTGGAGTTCATTTTCATCTTTTTTGACATTTTCTCTTCTTTCTGCCCTTTGAATTTTCTTTTAAGGCATGCCCTCTTTATATTTTTTTATTTTTTTGAATTTTTGAATATGGAAAACATTTGCAGAAAGCAAAGGTATGTACATATTACAGAGATAAACTAAGTCAATCATAAATTATGACACCTATTAGTATAGGAACCTAACAAAATGGTTTCGCAAGTGCTTTTCATAATAGAATCATCTTCCTCACACGATAAGTGTAACAAACAATTATCTGGTAACTGGTTACACACTGCACTAGCATCTTAATCATTAAAAGAAGTAAAAAGGAATGTTAGTACAACAAACAGATGAAACCAATGAGCGAAAAATGAGTGAAGAATAATTTGATTCATCAAATAATTCATGCATCCAATGACACTCAAGAGGATTTTAGGTGCAATGAAGAAAATGATTAACATCAGAATATTCACAAGAAGGATCAAGACTTGATTGTTCTAAAAATAACGTGACAATTATGAATCCTTTGGCCAAATATAATCTTTAGAATAATAAACATTATAGTTCCATGCTTCTGTGAGAGATGCACTCTCTAAACTTGAGTTAAGAATAAGAGTTTTTCATGGAGATAAATCAACTGAAATATATGCTTGAATATGATCAGAAACTGAATCTTGACTGTTTGAAATATTATATCCACAATTCCATACATACTTCAAGAAGGAATTTACATCGAGTGAAATCATGTAGAAAGTAGAGTTTTGTGAATAAAAGTAGACCTGACTGAGTTCGAGGATCTTACCAGAGTTGTGAGATCCTAACATAACCATCAATGAAAGATGAAGCTCCACAACTCCCTGACAAGTCTCATAAATTTCAAGGATTGTAAAATCACATTTTAAAGATTGAACCAGGTCATGCATGGTCTGAGGATAACTTCTTTCAGTGATTTGAATGAAATCACTCTTAACCGAATGGAAACCATCTCTATCACTGATTTGATCAAATTTTACAATTTTGACAACCATATTACTTAAGTAGAAAGATTCTTCTGATTGTAAATGTAGAGATGTATGAATCGGAGAAATTTCATGAGAAGCTTTATTTGAATAGTTATCTTCATGCAAAATAAGAGATGATACGAGAAGGAAAGTGTTATCACTCATATTTTCCTTGAAGTTGTAGGAAGAATGAAAGGGGTTTGAGGTAACCGCAAACCAACTTTTAAGTACAGAATCTAGCCAATCTATACTTAGAGAGAGATCTCTCTTTAAGATTTAGCTTTGTTTTATAAGATATTAGGCTAGTTATGAAAACTTGGGGGTTTTGATTGTGTTTGGTTGTGGAATTCAGGAGTAGATGGATAGAACAGAGTATTTCAGGCCATTGGGATATGGAGTCAACTGTAGATGGCTAAATTGGATTTGGACACTTCAACAAAGGAGGGCTTCACAGGGCAAGATAGCTAAACAGGGACAAATGATAACTTGAAAGGGTGGAATGGTTTTGAAAGGGAAGAAAGGTAATTAAGAATCCTTCAACAAGTTTTAAGATGAGGGAAAGTGAATGATCACTAACAAAAAACAATTAAGAATTTCTTATTAAATGACCACAATGGTAAACTAAGGAGCAAAGAGCAGTTAAGAATTCTTTGCCTATGATAGTTTAGAAGAAAACATTTGAAATAAAAATGATTTTAAAGACAGATTGCAACTAAGCATTTTCTGAAATATACTTTTTCGTTTTAATATTCAGATATGGATCACAAATGGAATATTAAACCAAAAAACAATAACACATGAGATATAGAATACTTATTTGTCCAATGTTTGACACCTAAATCCTGTAAATAGTACTTTGCTTTATTTCTTCATCCAGCCAGCCATACAAGAGCTATTCAATAACACTTTATTCAACAATAACCAGTCTATAGAAATGTCTAAGATTCCAGCCTTAGTACTCCGAATGAGGGAGTATTTATAAAAAAAATTACAATAAAATATCTCATAACTGAAGACATATAATCTAGGAAAGCTAACTATATGTTACATGAAAGTAGAGACAGATGGTCTCAAAGATAGAAGCTAAAAGTACATTGATGGCTTGTTGTCCTGTTTTTGTGAATGAGTTGGAGGCAGGCCCTATGATTTAGCATCTTGCTGTCTTCATCGTAATTATGTGTTGGCTATTGGATTTTCATCTTCTTACTGATACGTTTTGACTTGTTCTGATAATCTTTACCTATTTGATCACCATTCGCCTTCTTTTACTAAAATTGACTATGGTAAATATTGAAAAATTACTTTTTTACCAAGGTAAATCACAAAATTTCTGTCATGTCTGTCCACCAATCTTCCTTTGGTATCCTAGTCCTTTGAAGATTTCTGAAGATTTCATCAGCCTCTGTGTATTTTACAAAATTAGGCTGAACTGTAAACAAATGTTTTAACTCATGTTTCACATAGAAAAGGTTCTCTATACTGTCATAGAGAACTCTGCCTGTAGGTAGTGTTTTGGGTGTCGATGCACTAGCTGATGAACTGGCCTGATTATTTGCATACTGATCCAATTTGTGGATATAGTCTTCATGCCTCATCAATTTATCATTAATAACTAAAGGACTGGGAAGTCCTTTGCTCTGTAAAATGCCAAACTTTCCCATAAAATCATCTCTATCCTCCTGCATGTTTTGACATTTTCTTTCCAGGTTTTGCATCAAATATCTTTTGGTCAAGACCTTCTTAACTTCTAGGATAGCTCCAGTTCTATCTTCAACATTCAGCTCCTCTAGCTGATACTTATTTCTACTATTCAAAAAGTTTATTAGCCTGATAGCTTCCTCAGGTTTTCCTCCTAGCTCTTCCTTTGTTCTCTAAATCTCTTGGAGAGCAACTTGCACCAGTTCAATCTGTTCAAAAATTATTTGTATGGATGGCCAAACATCATTTATTGTTTGAGTGATGTTGGTCCACAAAATTTTCTTAATGTTTGTTAAAGGCTTTTCAAAGGTGAGGTCCTTCTCTAGTGCTTTCACTTGCTGAGCCAAGCCTTTATTCTTCCTCACTTCTTCAGCAAAATTAATTTTTGAAACATCATATTTTTGTTCTAAGGTAACAAATATTTCCTTTACCTTCTGTAATTCAATGACTTGGAGTTTCATCTCCTGCATGGACTTGATTAACTCCTCTGTACTCAAACCTAAAGTTCATGCCTGTGCTGTTCCTGTGCTTGTACCTGTAATTGTCTCTGCTGTGACCAAGGGGACATTTGGAGGTAGAACTGTTGCAAGTGTTGAAGGGACTACTGTGGAGACCACTGGTATCACATTTGAGGCTCATAGGTTGACTCTCCCTGCTTGCTTTTCAGTGATTTTTCTAATTCTTGTTTAGTCTCTTTCAACTGTTCATTAAGCTTGAGGACTACGTCCATAATCTCTTCTTCAGATTTCTTTTGGATAACTTCAGCAGTTTGTGGATGCCTTGATGGAGGCAACTTTAACTACTTTCTTAAGACAGCTATGTCTTCATCTTTCTTTTTTATTAAGGCCTCTACAGCCTTTACATCCTTTGGGTTATGGCCCAGTCCAATAACCAACTCCTTTGAAGATTTAATTCTATTGTCCTTAGCCTGTGAGGAGGCTCTTTCTAGCTGTAGTTGAGCAGCGGTATTGTTTAATGAGTTTTCTAGTCTTTGGGCCATCATAGCTTTAGTTGTCAATGTTGAATACACCATCTCCTATGTTTTCTTATGTAATTCAATCTGGTCTAGGGGGTGGATGTCTTTGGCCATGACCTCAAAATCAGTCTTGAGGTAGTCTACTATTGACTGAGGCTGTTGTACTTTAGACTTGAAAAAGCTCATTTGCATCTTGCCTTCCTTCATGTCATAGGCTGACAACAACCTATTCTAATTAGTGGGAGCCATATTTAAAAACTAATTGTAGACCTGAATCCTTAGTGGTTCATTTTTGGCCTTTATTTCTTAAAATTTTTCTTTAATGTCTAGGTTCTTATTACCTGTAGACTTGAAGGATGATACTTCAACACTTTGTTGTCTTTCAAGCTCTGGTATTTGTGAGCTAGAAGGTGTCCCACCTGCTGGGAAAGTATGCTGACTATCTACACCTTCTTTTCTCTGACTTTGTTGTTTCTTCAAAAAATTCCTCTTTTGAATGAGGATTTAGCCTGTGCCTCTTAGCACCAGGTTGATCTAATGGACCACTGGTAGGGGTAACTACTTCCCTGTCTCTCTTTAAGCTATTTTTCTCATTCAGAGGAGTCTACAAAATTCGGGGGTCTCCCATGTTGACTTGAGTTGGGTGGGCCTGTGTTTGAGCCTGCTCTTGAGAGGTTTCAGGCTGCTTTGACATGGTTGATTGTTCTGTTGCTTGAATGCTGGTCTCTTTTCCTTTTCCCTGTGATGTCTTTGCAAGTGGTGCACTAGTTTCTTGTGAATGATTTTGAGAGGTATCAGCTATTGAGGCACTAGTCCCTGATGCTGACTTGTGAGAAGTCTCAAATTGCACCTGTCCAAAAGAATCCAGGTCAAGTGTCCTTTCTAGATCTTTCATGACATTTTCTACATTGACTTGATCAATATCCATTTCTACAAGGGTCCCTTCCCTCCATTCGTCCATGTTAGCATATTGTTCAATCTCTGGAATTTTGTGATGAAAATATGGGGATAGTTTATTTTTCATTCTTCTATCACAGATGAAATTGTGGGGGTCATATGGAGTCTAACCAAAACTTTTGTTTAATTTCATGTGGTCTTCTAGGATTTTCTCTGCTGCTTTCCATGCTTCCCTATTGTTGCAGACAAATGGGCCTAGATGATCTTTGATTCTCAGTTGTGCTTTCTTCTTGGCCTTATGAAAGTGTATCAAATGTAAATGTATCATCTGTCTATAATACTCCATGCAAACAAACTCATTGGAACATATTTAGGTAGTTTGAATGGGGGAAGCTCACACCCATATACCCTGATTTTTGTGTGATTCTGGTACAAGTACCAGTCACCTACCCTGTATTGTTTTGACAGCTAGAGGATCCTTTTGATTTCATCATTAATCCTAGGAGAAGTATTTCCTGTTAGCAAGGTGGTTGCTGGGTGGACAAATTGATCAATAAACTCACTATATGAATAAAGGCAAGCACAAGATTCATGGAAGATAGAAGTCCAAAAGATGAGAAACTTTGGATTACCCTTTGTATCAATTTTCTTGACAGAAAATGGAAACTTATCAGGCTGATGGTAAAGGATGAGGTAGTATATGAAGGTGGAATACTTGAAAACCTTTTCATTCTCCAATCTCATGAATTGGTCATGGATTTTCTCAGCAATAAATGCAGCATAATCATACTTGGCAGCAGGGAGCTGATCAAGGCTAAAGATAGACATCAACACTAGGGTGAATTCATCTACAAACTCACTAGTGTTGAATCCCATGACTGTAGCTATCATATCAACTACGATTTTATCTATATCTGTGAAGAAAGCTGACATATAAGGAAGGGGATCTTTATGTTGATGCTACTTTGATATGAAAGTTTGGCAGAGATGATTGAGCTCAGATTGGGATAATTTGGTTGATTTCTCAAGCAAATTTCCAAGGGAAATGGGGGTGAGGGCTTGACTGAGATGAAATTACAACATTTCATTGATTGAATCAGTAGTTGTTGTGAAGAGGACTGTTTGATTGGGAGACATCACTGCTATGTGGTTAGGGTCATAATTTGCATGGCATTGATGGATCATGTCAGGGAAAACATGCACATAGGGGAAAAAGTACATTGGAATATTGGATTCCCACAGTCCTATGGCATCATAGCCATTCAAGTGATTATCTCGGCATTGACAAAACACTTTCAAAGGGTCTTTATTAGTGGTTAGGTCTTTTATTTGTAAATCCTTATCTGCCAGGGGCAGATAGTCTAAATCACGGTGAGAGGTGGTAATGGGTGCAATATTTAGGGCTACCAGAGTTTCCATACTGGTTCTTGTAGAAGGGAAACTAAGATTTTTAAAGTGAAAATGATGAAATCGCAGGTCTGGGAGCTTGAATTTCAAATGCAGTAATAGAATTAAGGTGAATTTTGGATTTTTTCAATCATTTACAGGGGAAAACAAGTATTTGCAGGGTTTTCTTGATGGGAATTAGTAAATGCATGTTTTATGGAGGGGCAACGGTATGCAGGTACACTAGGTGTGAGTGGAGGACTCTGAACGGTGTCGACTGCAAATTTTGAAGTAGCTTGGCGGTTGGGAGTACGAGCTCGTTGACCTTGTCATTATATTTTCATGGATGTATAGGTTTGCAGAATAAAACGACGAAATGATTTGTTTTGTTTTTTATACAAAGTCAAGAATTTGGCGGGTTTCAGGATTTGGACAGGTAGCGACAACGGGCAAATTACATGATTTTTTGTCGTTTAGAGGGAAGAGTTAAGCAATTTTCATCACACCGCTTATGGAGGGGGGTTTATATTTGGGCTTGACGAGCGATTCCGTAGGATGGGCGAAGTGTGGCAAGGGTACTATTCACAAAACCGCTCCACGATCGCATGCTAATGTTCAGTCGCGGAGGGCCGTGCGATATGCACAACAGTCATCAAATCTCAGAGGCTTGATTGGACAGCTATCGGGAAGGCAAGGTGACATGTGTTTAATGAGGGTGAGCTCGATGTAATTAAAGATTTTTTAATCACATCGGGAGCAAAGGGATTGGTCGGGAAGGTTATTAATTAACCGTGAGGGTTAATTAATCCATTTTTTAATGTGGCGGGGGGTCAGAGTTCTTAATTAGTTACTGATTAACTAGTTAATTCCCATTTATTTATGGTTATATTTTAACCGAAGGGGTGGGATATTAAGATTTCGAGGTTTTTTTATATAGTTATAGTAATACGAGAATGGGTAAATTTTTATAAGGGAGTTACTATATAATATAAGTTAGTAAATAATATGACATTGAATGGAAAAAGCACTAAGTTCAAACATTCTCATGTGTATATTTAATTTAGGCTAAGAGGGAAATGAAGGTTTTAATGGAAAATATTTTAATTTCCCTAAGTAAAATAGAATTTTACTTAGGAAAAACTTTATAAAGGGAATGAATGATTTATGAATGGGCGTGATGATTAATGAATCGTCTTAAGTACTTAGGCATTATAAATTATTGGGCCGAGGGTCCGGTCCCTCCAAGAGTCAGAGAAATGCTCTGAGCCCCTCAAATTTGATAGATACCTTGGCACTTAGGGGAAATTAGTGAAATTTTAGCGGAAATGAGTAGGGAAGTTAATTATTTTGACTTTGCTTGCTTGATGTGCCTTTCATGTGATACATGCCATTTTCCTTTTGATGAAAGTAAAAATATTTGCACATTTAGACATATTATTCATCATATGTTATTCTACAACCATCAACTACCTACCCTACCTACTTAACCTAGCATTTTTACTTCTTATTAAGGTGCACTTAGACTGGCAAACCCTCATCAAACTTTCTTTTATTTTACATGATAATGCCTATCTAAGTCTACACTATTACATCCAAGGGCTCAGATTACACTGTTGAGCTCATTTTTTCACTCTACCTATCTATTTATCTGCCAAGATTACACTGTTTGGTCAGATCTTTATTCTCTATTTCTACAACATGAAATTAAAATATGAACCAGCCAAGTTTAAAAGTTTGACTATTCATGAATTGTGGCATAAGTGACAAGCTGCACACAATTGTTTATTATACAATAGTGAAAAAGTAGTGGCATTTAGACTTGCACACTTTCCTGGTCTTTCTTTTTGTTGGGGTTCATTTTCTTTAATTTTTTTACCTTTCTTTATTCTTTTTACCCTTTGATTTTTCTTTTAGGATATACCCTTTTTACATTTTTATTTTTTTTTTATTTTTTACAAATATGGAAAACCTTTGCAACAAGTAAAGGTATGAACATATGACATAACTCATCAAATCAATCATGATATATGACACCTATTGGTGTAGGGGCATAACAGTGGCTCCATTTGGGGATGTCTTTTTCTGGTGGAAAGTCAAGAACAGTAGATCAGAGGCCTCTGAATGATTGTGACTGTACTCTGCAATCTTCTTTGCTTGCTGCTTTATTGTATGTATGACAATGATGCTTATGATGCTTAGGGCCTTCTCTTCAGGCTTCAACTTCAAAAACTTACTGTCCAATCAAAACTTTGACAGTACAAAGGATATAGTATGTATATTTTAAGAATGTTATAACATTAGTAAGTAAAATCAAGGTAATGCTTTAACATCCAACCATTGACTGGTCCTTCTTCAACTTGTGTACCATCTAAGTTTGTGAGAAAATATGTATTGTTTCCCTTGAAAGCATAAATGATGTATGGCCCTTTCCATAGGAAGTCAAACTTCCCATGTTTACCCTTATCCTTTTTCCTGGAATCCCACCTTAACACTTTATCTCCAAGGTATAAGTCTTATGGCTTGGTTCTTTTGTCAAATATCTTCTTAATCTTTTCCTGCAACACTTGGGATCTTTGGTATACCTCCTCTCTGGTCTGTTGTAGATTGATGGTCTAGTTTATCCTTCTTTGAATATCATTAGGTTCCACTTGAGCTTCTTGGAGTATTTTCATAATAGGAACTCCTAGTGATCAGGGAACAATAGCCTCCATGCCATATACTAACTCATAAGGACTAGTCCCAATGGAGTTTTTGGTTGTAAGCCTATCTTCCCACAATGCATTTATCAGCTTCTTGTGCCAAGTCTTCTTGTTTTCTTCGAACAATTTTTTAATGATATTAATGAGACTCTTGTTGGATGATTCAGCTAGTTCATTCCCTTGAGGGTAATAAGCTGTGGAATGGCCTAGTGTAATGTGATACTTGTTACAGAAACTGATCATTTTCTTTGATTTGAAAGATGCAGCATTATCAGTAATGATTTTAATAGGGTAGCCAAATCTGGACAATATATTTGTCTCTAGGAAACCTATGATCACTATGTCATTGGTCTATCTAGAGGGGATGGCCTCTATCCATTTGGTAAAAGTCACTGGCGGTGAGTATACATTTGTGTTGGCCTGAAGAGGGTGGATGAATATCTCCAATGAAGTCAAGACCCAACTGTTGAAAAGATTTCTCTGTGGAAATGGGTTTCAGGGGTAAAGATAACAACTTTCTCTTGCTCTCAAATATTTGACATTTATGGCAAGAAGTTACATATTTCTTCACATCTGCAAACAAGGTTGGCCAATAAAATCCAACCCTTAGGATTTTATCTGTAGTTGACTTCCAATATAGGTGTCCACCACAGTCTCCTACATGAAATTCTTAGAGAGCCTTGTCAGCTTCAGCTTTTAATAAACAATTCAATAAAATTCCTTCATGATTTTTCCAAAAATGAGTATTATCTAAGATACAAAACTTTAAAGCTTTCATTTTTAAAAGCCTATTCTTTGTTTTGGATAACCTTGGAGGACCGTGTAGGTTTTGTAAAACATAAATTATATCAGCATACCAAGGTGATTCTGAAAAGGCCTGGCTGATTTGTGGAGTCGCCATATCCTGTTCGTCATCCAACTCATTTATGTCCAGGGCTTGACACTTAGTTTCTGCCATGAGTTTGGCCAATCCCTGTCCTTTTATCAGTTTTGTAGGTTTTATTTCTATATCATACTCTAAGATGGTAGCAATCCATTTAACCCTTTTGTCCTCAATTCCATCTTGAGTTAGGATGTCTTTGACAACTGCATTAGGTACATAGGCTATCACATGAGAGTATAATATATAAACTTTGAAGTCCTTAATGGCTTTAACTAGTGCAAAAGCTTGTTTCTCCATTATTTTGTATTTTAATGATGCATCTCTAAGTGCTTTACTAAAAAAGGCTATAGGTTTCTCACATCTCTGATCATCCTTTTGTAATAAAACTGCTGCTATGGTGTGTTCTGATGCAAAAGAAAAAATTATGAAGTCCCTATCAAATTGTGGACTGGTGAGGACCGGTGTTCTGGTTAAGGCCATTTTGGTTTCTTCAAATGATTGTTTGGCCTCTACTATCCATTTTATACTTGAATCCCTTTTAAGCATGTTATTTAGTAATCTAATAAGTTCTGCTAAGTTAGAAATGAATCTTCTCAAAAAATTTATCTTCCCTAGGAAAGTTTGAAGTTCTTTGATACTTCTTGAATGAGGTATCTGTAGAATAACTTTTATTCTGGCAGGGTCAATTCAAATGCCATCCTTAGAAAAGACGTGACCTAAAAGTTTACCTTCCTCCAGACCGAACAAGGACTTCTTTGGATTCAAAGAAATGCCATATTTTTCTGCATTTTAGAAAGACTTGTATGAGATGGTCCAGGTGCTATTGATCTGATTTAGAAAAAAACAGTTAGATCATCCAGATTAACAAGAAAATCATGAATTTCTTTGGAAAATGTAATGTCCATTTCCCTTTGGAAAGTTGCTCCTGTTTTTTAGTCCAAATGGAATTTTGATGTGCATAAATGTGCCCCATGGTGTTGTAAAAGCAGTTTTCTCTTGGTCATCAAGATGAACCAGGATCTGGTTATATCCTGAAAACCCATCTAAAAGTGAAATTCTAGAAGAACCCACTACCCTTTGCAAAATATGATCCATCTTTGGTAAAGGGTAGTTATCTTTCAAAGAAACCTTATTCACATTTCTCAAATCAACACATAGCCTTATTTCCCTAGTTTTCTTCCTAGTAGGTACCAAGTTAGACACCCACTCTGAAAATCTAATAGGGGCAATAATCCCTGCTTCATACATACGTTTAATTTTTTTTTCAACCAGTGGTAATAATACAGGGTTGATTCTTCTGATTTTTTGTTTAAAGGGATTTTGATTTTCTTTCAGAGGTATAGTATGCTGAATAATGGAGGTGTCATATGACTTCAAATCTTCGTAGCTCTAGGAAAAGACATCCTGGAATTCTCTCATAAGTTCAACATACTTTAACTTCTGATCGGGAGGTAAGGATTTTGATAGTTTTATCATTTTTGGATTGTCCTATTTTCCTAAGTTGTATTCCTCAATATCTGCTTTTAATGGTTCCATTTTAGGTTTCTTGGGAATGTCATTGAAATCAAATAGATCTTCTAGAGGAGTTAATCCTTTAGGGAGATGATTGTCCTTTAGGTTCATGACCTTTGTTTCCTCTTCAATTATCTCATCAAGGTCCATTCATTTAAGGTCTTGAACTTCTTTTTGTGTGAATTTTGTGGGATGAAACATATTTACCGAACTTTCTTCCAAAATGTTTGTTTCTACCTCATCTATTTGATTTGAATTAAATATTGTATCAACATCTATGTGACTATTAGAAAACTCTTCATCTAGAGTTAAAAAGTTATTAATCTGCTCATCACTATCAAAAACCTGCCAGTTCTTTAGATTATCAGGGATGGCTAGCATGTGCCTAATTTCAGCAGTAAACTGATGATTAGGTTCGAAAGGTATTTTGCAGGTGTTGGCAAACATTGCTAGGTTGTGGGCTTGGAAGTTATGTTTTCTAGGGATTGTAGCAAGATGAGTTTCCAGAAAAGTATTGAGAATCTCTATAACTGTTTCTCTGTAATATCCTAATCTAGTATCTCTAGTTAAATATTTTCCTTTGATCTGTTTAATGATTAATTTAGAATCCCCTATGACAGATACTCTAATTTCTCCTAATCTTTTAACAAGTTTGAGTCCCAGCAAGAGAGCTTCATACTCTGCCATATTATTGGTGCACTTAAAATTTAATTTGTAGGGAGCGCCTTCAGCATGATCGGTTTCTAAATTGTACACCCAAACTCCTACTCATGCCCCTAGTTTATTGACTGAGCCATCAAATTCTAAATGCCAAATCATTTCATGCTCATAATTGGTGTCAAGGGAGGTAGTAATTTGTTTAACAGTGGGATCTGGTTTTTCTTTGTTATCTAATATTTCCTGGATCTGAACACTTGATTTTTCTTTTTTAATTTGTTTTGGTTCTGCTGCTAAAACTTCTAAAGTATTGGGAGGATTGGTTTCTACATTGTAAAGGATGAATGAGTCCATATTAGAGTGTACTGAGTAGATGGGGAAATTTTGGGGTTTTTTCTGACTACTTACTACATATTTCATCAACGTTTCTCTGTATAGTTTCTTTGGTTGGCCAAAAACCAAGATAGTAGCATATGACATATCCAATTGAAGAGATCCCTGAAGCTTGGCACTCCAGGATTTGGACAATAACATACCATATTTTGGTGGTATATATGCTACCACTATATCCATTAAAATCGTTTTTGCAGGGTATTGAACCAATGCGACACAAAAGTCTTTTATCAATCCTAAACATCTCACCTAACTAGAATCAAAAGAAAAGATATCTTTGTATGGTCCAGTGATGTCAAGGTCTAGTTTTTCTATTACAGACTTGGGCATAAGGTTATAAGATGCCCCAAAATCAAACATGGCATTGTGAAGAATCTTATCATGTATGTTTAAGCTCACATAGAAAGGAGGAATTCCCCCTTCTAATGGTTTTCCATTCACTTCTGGGCCAAAGATTAATTTAGGTTGGTCATCAAAAACAATAACCGAGTCTTCAGTTCTAGTGATTTTGAGTGATCTATTGATTTGATTTCGATAAGCATCATGTTTAGATAATTCAGACAATGGAACATCAATTTTCAACTTACCTACCTTAGTCTCTAGATTAAAGGGTTTTTTCTGTTTGGGCTTTTAGGTTTCGAACAGTACTATTCTCTCTATTTTCTGTGTTTTTCTCCTTTTCAGGAGTGGGGTTATGGTTAGCAGGTTCTCGTAAATCAACTTCTGGAGGTTCTTCCACATTTCCCTTGGAAGGAAGAGAAGTGGAGAGTTGTTTATGTTTGGTTGATTATCAGAGACATCTTCAATTATTGGGTTAGAAGGATTAGGGTCTGATCTAGAAAGAATATGTACAGGTGTAGTAACTGTCTTACCTTTTATGGGCTGTTTTGGAGTCTTTTGCTTGTTTTCTTTAGGAACATCAATTCTCCTACTCCTTAGGTTGTATTGCTTATGTAATTCATAGATGGTTGTGTCATATCCCTCCCTAAAGTCGAATGATTCACCGAACTGAGTTTGAAACTGTTTAAGAATGTGAGCCTCTTGATCCTCTTGGGTCAAGAAAACTTCGTTTTCATTACTAAGTTCCATCAGATTTATTTGAGTGTCCTCTTCAGGTTCTTCAGAGTTTGAGTCTTCTGCATAATTCTCCTGGAAAGGGGGTCTAATGTTTTGGTCTGGACCAATCTTCCAAGTGTTTTGGTTTTGATTTTTTTTGAAGTTAGGATTTCTCCCTGTGTTGGTTGGCTGACCATCCCAAGGAGATTTCCTTTCAATTGTTTCCACTCTATCTCCTAGCCTATCCATCCCTTTAATTATAGTATCTAGTTTCTGTTCAAAGGGTGAAGCTTCTTCCTTTAAGGGTATTCTCCTTTCACTCCTAGCTTTGGCTCTTTTAGACATCAGGTTGGCTTCAACATTGACAACTATACTTTGCATATCTTCTAAAGTGCGAGGGGCTCATTGTCTAAGATGGAAGGCCATGTTAGAATCAAATCCATCTGAGAATTTGATTAAGGCTAAATCAGGTGGAGGTCTGAGGTTTTGAGGGATGGATTTATAGACATTATTGAATCTAGTGCAATAATCCTGCACAATTTCTTGTGTTCCTCTCTTTAGGTTTTCATACTCAGATAGAATCTGAAGAGGATCTTTCTTTTTCTCCCATTGGTTAAGGAATTGTCTATGGAGAGTTTCTAAGCTGTCTATACTGTTTGCTGCTAGAGCTCTAAACCAGGTTCTGACTTCCTTAGTTAGACTCTGAACAAATATTCTCATTCGTACATCATCAACATCTATTTCATAAATTTCAAAGTAATCAGTCATCTTTTTGGTGTGTTGTTGAGTTGTATAGGTACCCATACCATCAAAATGAGTGATCTTACTTTGGTAATCCTGGGGCATGGAACCTAAATTGGCTGGTAATACCACGGGAGAATATATGTTTGCCATTGTTGTAGGTATTGATGAAACAACATCTAGGGTTGGGATAACAATGGTTGTCTGAGTTGTGGATGGAGGGGTAGAAGAGGTGGTCTGATGTGGAGTGGTTTGAGGTTGAGATGTATGAGGAAAAGATGATGAGCTTGCAGAAGCAGTAGTGATTACAGAAGCATTAGGTGTTTCTTCAATGGTAAGATCAAATTGTATCGAGTTCTGCAAATGTCTTTCAATTGACAAACTGACGACCTGAAGCTGTAAATCTTCGTTGAATACTGGGTCTGGGACTAGGTCAATTAATTCATAATCGGATGAAGACCTAAACAAAGAGGTCTCAAAGTACTCGTCAAAGGGTTGGTCTTCAAGATAAATCCACGTAACAGGACATGATCTTGCTCTGTAGGTGGGCAGAGAACTAGTAGAAATTTCTTGATTCTCTTGTCTCCTAAGAATTTTGGGGATCAGATTGGGGTTCTGAAACACTTGTCGTGGATTGGTATCAGGATTAGCTCTAGTGTAACGAGTCCTTTCTGAAGCCAGGATTTTACGTTTTTTTTTGTTTTTCTTAATTGATATCAATGAACAACTTCTATGATTTCTTTAAGAGGCTTTAGATATGAGATTTAAACTTTTTTAAAGATTTATTTTGATTGAGGAATTGTTTTCCCCAGCGGAGTCGCCACTATGTTATCACTCAGATTTTCCTTGAAGTTGTAGGAAGAAGGAAAGGGGTTCGAGCTAACCACAAACCAATTTTAAGTACAAAATCTAGCTAATCTGTACTCAGAGAAGGCTCTCTCTTTAAGATTTAGCTTTGTTTTATAAGATATTAGACTATTTATGAAAGCTTGGGGGTTTTGATTGTGTTTGGTGGTGAAATTCAGGAGTAGATGGATAGAACAGAGTATTTCAGGAAATTGGGTTATGGAGTCAACTGCAGATGGCTATTTTGGATTTGGACGCTTCAACAAAGGAGGGCTTCACAGGGAAAGATAGCTAAACATGGACAAATGGTAACTTGAAAGGGTGGAATGGTCTTAAAAGGGAAGAAGGGTAGTTAGGAATCCTTCAACAAGTTTTAAGATAAGGGAAAGTGAATGATCACTAATAAAAAGAAATTAAGAATTTCTTATTAAATGACCACAATGGTAAACTAAGTAGCAAAGAGCAGTTAAGAATTCCTTGCCTATGATAGTTTAGAAGAAAACATTTGGAATAAAAATGATTTTAAAGACAGATTGAAATTAAGCACTTTCTGAAATATACTTTTTCATTTTAATATTCAGATATGCAACACAAATGAAATATTAAACCAGAAAACAAAAACACATGAGATATAGAATACTTATTTGTCCAATGTTTGACACATGAATCTTGTAAAAAGTATTTTGCTTTATTTCTTCATCCAGCCAACCATACAAGAGTTGTTCAACAACACTTTATTCCATAATAATCAGTCTATAGAAATGTTTAAGAATCCACTCTCAGTACTCCAAATGAGGGAGTATTTATAAAAAAAATTACAATAAAATATCTCATAACTGAGAGAGATATAATCTAGGAAAGTTAACTATATGTTACATGAAAGTAGAGACAGATGGTCTCAAAGATAGAAGCTAAAAGTAAACTGATGGCTTGATGTCCCTGTTTTTGTGAATGTGCTGGAGGAAGGCCCTATGATTTAGCATCTTGTTGTCTTCACTGTAATTATGTGTTGGCTATTGTCTTTTCATCTTCTTATTGACACTCTTTGACCTGTTCTGATACTCTTTACCTGTTTGATCACCATTCACCTTCTTTTACCAAAATTGACTATGGTAAATACTGAAAATTTATTTTGTTACCAAGGTAAATCACAAAATTTATGTCATGTCTGTCCAACAATCTTCCTTTGGTATCCCGGTCCTTTGAAGCTTTCTAAATATTTCATCATCCTTTGTGTATTTTACAAAAAAAGGCTGAACTGGAAACAAATGTTTTAACTCATGTTCCACATAGAAAAGGTTCTCTAGACTGTCATAGAGAACTTTGCCTGTAGGTAGTGCCTTGGGTGTTGATGCACTAGTTGATGAACTGGCCTGATTATTTGCATACTAATCCAATTTGTGGATATAATCTTCATGCCTCATCAATTTATCGTTAATAACTAAAGGACTAAGAAGTCCTTTGCTCTGTAAAATGCCAAACTTTCCCATAAAATCATCTATAACCTACTGCATGTTTTGAAATTTTCTTTCCAAGTTCTGCATCAAAGATATTTTGGTCAAGGCCTTCTTAACTTCTAGGATAGTTCCAGTTCCATCCTCAATGTTCAGCTCCTCTATCTAATACTTATTTTTGCTATTCAAAAATTTTATTAGCCTGATAGCTTCGTCAGGTTTTCCTCCTAGCTCTTCCTTTGTTCTCTAAATCTCTTGGAGAGAAACTTGCACCAGTTCAATCTGTTCAAAAATTATTTGTATGGATAGCCAAATATCTTTTATTGTTTGAGTGATGGTGGCCCACAAAATTTTCCTAATGTCTGTTAAAGGCTTTTCAAAGGTGAGGCCCTTCTCTAGTGCTTTCACTTGCTGAGCCAAGCCTTTATTCTTCTTCACTTCTTTAGCAAAATTAATTTTTGAAACATCATATTTTTGATCTAAGGTAACAATATTTTCTTTATCTTCTGTAATTTAGTGACTTGGAGTTTCATCTCCTCCATGGACTTGATTAACTCCTATATACTCAAACCTGAAGTTCCTGCCTGTGTTGTTCCTGTGCTTGTACCTGTAATTGTCTCTGTTGTGATCAAGGGGACATTTGGTGCCAGAGTTGTTGCAAGTGTTGAAGGGACTATTGTGGAGACCACCGGTACCACATTTTGAGGCTCAGAAGTCGACTCTCCCTGCTTGCTTTTTAGTGATTTTTCTAATTCTTATTTAGTCTCTTTCAATTGTTCATTAAGCTTGAGGACTAAGTCCATAAGCTCTTCTTCATATTTCTTTTGGATAACTTTAGCAGTTTGTGGATGCCTTGATGGAGGCAACTTTAACTGCTTTCTCAAGGTAGCTATGTCTTCATCTTTCTTTTTTATTAAACCCTCTGCAGCCTTTACATCCTTTGGGTTATGGCCCAGTCCAATAACCAACTCCTCTACAGATTTAATTCTATTGTCCTTAGCTTGTGAGGAGGATTTTTCTAACTGTAGTTGAGCAGTGGTATTGTTTAATGAGTTTTCTAGTCTTTGGGCCATCATAGGTTTAGTTGTCAATGTTGAATACACCATCTCTCCTATTTGCTTATGTAATTCAATCTAGTCTTGGGGGTGGATGTCTTTGGCCATGACCTCAAAATCAGTCTTGAGGTAGTCTGCTATTGACTGAGGCTATTTTACTTTGGGCTTGGAAAAGCTCATTTCCATCTTGCCTTCCTTGATGTCATAGGCTGACATCAACCTATTCTGATTGGTGGGAGCCATCTTTAAAAACTGATTGTAGACGTGAATCCTTAGTGGTTCATTTTTGGCCTTTATTTCTTAAATTGTTCTTTAATGTCTAGGTTCTTATTACCTGTAGGCCTGAAGGATGATACTTCAACACTTTTTTGTCTTTCAAGATCCGGTCTTTGTGAGCTAGAAGGTGTCCCACATCTGGGAAAGTATGTTGACTATCTGCATCTTCTTTTCTCTGAATCTGTTGTTTATTCAAAAAATCCCTCTTCTGAATGAGGATTTAGCCTGTGCCTCTTAGCACCAGGCTAATCTGATGGACTACTGGTAGGGGTAACTACTTCCCTGTCTCTCTTTAAGCTCTTTTCTTCATTTAGAGGAGTCTACAAAATTGGGGGGCCTCCCATGTTGACTTGAGTTGGGTGAGTCTGTGTTTGAGCCTGCTCTTGAGAGGTTTCAGGCTACTTTGACATGGTTGATTGTTTTGTTGCTGGAGTGTTGGTCTCTTTTCCTCTTCCCTATGATGTCTCTGCAAGTGGTGCACTAGTCTCCTATGAATTATTTTGATAGGTATAAGTGTTGAGGCATTAGTCCCTGATGGTGTCTTGTGAGAAGTCTCCAAGTGCACCTAACCAAAAGAATCCAGGTCAAGTGTCTTTTCTAGATCTTTCATGACATTTTCTACATTGACCTGATCACTATCCATTTCTACAAAGGTCTTTTCCCTGCATTCATCCATGCTAGCATATTGTTCAATCTCTGTAATTCTGTGATGAAAATATGGGGACAATCTATTTTTCATTCTTCTATCACAGATGAAACTATGGGGGTCATATGGAGTCCAACCAAAACTTTTGTTTAATCTCATGTGGTCTTCTAGGATTTTCTCTGTTGTTTTCCATGCTTCCCTATTGTTGCAGAAAAATGGGCCTAGATGATCTTTGATTCTCAGTTGTGCTTTCTTCTTGGCCTTATGAAAATGTATCAAATCTAAGTGTATCATCTATCTATAATACTTCAATGCAAACAACCTCATTGGAACAAATTTAGGTAGTTTGAATTGGGGAAGCTCATACCCATATACCCTGATTTCTTTGTGATTCTGGTACAAGTACCAGTCACCTACCCTGTATTGTTTTGACAGCTGGAGGATCCTTTTGATTTCATCATTAACCCTAGAAGGAGGATTTCCTGCCAGCAAAGTGGTTGTTGGGTGGACAAAACTAATCAATGAACTCACTATATGAATAAGGGCAAGAAGAATATTCATGGAAGATAGAAGTCCAAAAGATGACAGACCTTGGATTACCCTCTGTATCAAGTTTCTTGACAGAAAATGGAAACTTATCAGACTGATGGTAGAGGATGAGGTGGTATATGAAGGTGGAATACTTGAAAACCTTTTTATTCTCCAGTCTCATGAACTGGTCATGGATTTTCTCAGCAATAAATGAAGCATAATCATACTTGGCAGTAGGGGATGACCAAGGGTAAAGATAGACATCAACACTAGGGTCAATTCATCTACAAATTCACTAGTGTTGAATCCCATGATTGCAACTATCATATCAACTATGATTTTATCTGTATCTGTGAAGAAAGCTGACATATAAGGAGGGGGATCTTTAGGTTGATGTTGTTTTGATATGAAAGTCTGGCAGAGGCGATTGAACTCAGATTGGGATAATTTGGTTGATTTCTCAAGCAAATTTCCAAGGGAAATGGGGGTGTAGGGTTGACTGAGATGAAATTGCAACATTTCATTGATTGAATTAGCAGTTATTGTGAAGAGGATTGTTTGATTGGGAGACATCATTGCTCTGCAGTTAGGGTCATAATTTGCATGACATTATTGGATTATGTCAGGGAAAACATGCACAGAGGGGAGAAAATACATTGGAATATTGGATTCCCACAGTCCTATGGCATCATAGCCATTCAAGTGATTATCTCGGCATTGGAAAAACACTTTCAAACAGGGAAAATTTTAAGAACCCCCCCTAAATTTATAAGTATAATAAATGGGCGAATATCCATGGTATATAAGAAAAATGGAAGGCGATTTTATCAATAATATAATATGTATATAATTTTTTGGCGAATCTCTCACATGGCGAATGTTTTACTCATTTATAAAATCTTGTAAGATCTTGGTATTACCATGGGTTATCATAAACCTGGAGCTTAAAAATTACTATTAGTAATTTATAAAAATTAATAAAATTAAATTACAACATCCATTTTTACTTTGATCCACCAAGCCCCGAGAGGGATCAGATATTTTTTCACTCTATGCTAGTTTTCATATCACGATATTTGATACCTCTGGGGGGTTAGTAGAGATGGATCTATGTGGTTTAATTCCCCCATTTAAATAGGCTACATTCCAGGTGAATACCATGGGTCAATACCATGTGCCATTTTTATTTTCATTAATACTAATATTATGGTTAATAATGTTTTTTTGCATGTATTAATAACAATCTAGTCCATGGTATTTGTCACATAGTATTTTGCCCATAGGTTTCACCTAAATATAAGGCATTTTTTGAGTGTTCGTAAATATAAGGTGACTTATGGAGTAAATATAAAAAAATGTTTTATTTGTTTACCATACCTCTCATTTATTTATTTTTTTATTAATTTACCATATCTCTTTTACAAATATGGTATTTGGCCCATAGGATTCACTTAAATAAAACCTCCTTCTTGAGCCTTCATAAATAGAACGAGAGTTATGGACTAAATATAAAAAAAGGTTTTATTTATTTACCATATGTCTAGTTTATTTATATTTTTATTTATTTACCATACCTTTTGAGTAAGTATAAAAAAGACGTTTTATTTATTTACCATACCTCCACTTTACTTATATTTTTATTTGTTTACACCATACCTCTTTTATAAATATGGTATTTGGCCCATAGGATTCACTTAAATAAAACCTATTCTTGAAAATGGGCGAATGGAAGGTTGTAACTGCTAATTTCAAGGGCTAAATTTACCTTTTTTACCCTCTCCCTTAAAATAAGGTGGGATATTTGAGGTGATTTGTAAAAATGTACTATGATACAAAATATTCGCCCACTAAAAACTTAAAACCCCTTAATTTCACCAAAGGGCGAACATTCCCTAAAATTTTCTATGCTTTCAAATGGTCTTTAGCAATGGTTAGTTCTTTTATTTGAAAATCCTTATCTGCCAGGGGCAGATAGTATAAATCACGGTGAGGGGTGGTAATGGGTGCGATATTTAGAGCTACCAGAGTTTCCATACTGGTTCTAGTGGATTCAGAAGGGAAACTGAGATTTTTTAAGTGAAAATGATGAAATAGCAGGTCTGGGAGCTTCAATTTCAAATGCAGTAACATAATTAAGGTGAATTTTGGACTTTTTCAATCATTTATAAGGGAAAACAAGTATTTGTAGGGTTTTCTTGATGGGAATTAGTAAATACCTTTTTTATGGACGGGCAACGGTATGTAAGTAAATTGGGTGTGAGTGGAGGACTCTGAACGGTGTTGCCTGCAAATTTTGAAGCAGGTTGGCTGCTGGGAGTACGAGCTGGTTGACCTCCTCGTTATATTTGCATGGATGTACAGATTCACAGAATAAAACGACGAAATAATTTGTTTTGTTTTTTATACAAAGACAAGAATTTGGCGAGTTTCAAGATTTGGAGGGGTGGCGACAGCGGGAAAATGACGTGATATTTTGTCATTTAGTGGGAAGTGGTACGCGGTTTCATCACACCGCTTATGGAGGGGGGTGATATTCGGGCTTGAACGAGCGATTCCATAGGATGGGCGACACGTGGCGCGAGTACTGTTCACAAAACCACTCCGTGATCGCATGTTAATGTTCGATTGTGGAGGGCCATGCGATATGCACAACAGTCGTCACATCTCGGAGGCTTGATCGGATGGCTATTGGGAAGGCATGGTGGCAAGGGTTTAATGAGGGCAGGCTTGATGTAATTAAATATTTTTTAATCACATCGGGAGCAAAGGGATTGGTCGGGAAGGTTATTAATTTACATTGAGGGTTAATTAATCCATTTTTTAATGTGGCGGGGGGTCATAGTTCTTAATTAGTTACTAATTAACTAATTAATTCCCATTTATTTATGGTTATATTTTAACGGAAGGGGCGGGATATTAAGATTTGGGGGTTTTTTATATAGTTATAGTAATACAGGAATGGGTAAATTTTTATAAGGGAGTTACTATATAATATAAATTAGTAATTAATATGACATTGAATGGAAAAAGCGCTAAGTTTCAAACATCCTCATGTGTATATTTAAACTTAGGCTAAGTTGGAAATGAAGGCTTTAATGGAAAATATTTTAATTTCCCTAAGTAAAACAGGATTTTACTTAGGGAAAAATTTATAAAGGGAATGAATGATTTATGAGTGGGTGTGATGATTAATGAATGGTCTTAAGTACTTAGGCATTATAAATTATTGGGCCGAGGGTCTGGTCCCTCCAAAAGAGAAATGCTTTGAGCCCCTCAAATTTGATAGATACCTTAGCACTTAGGGGAAATTAGTGAAATTTTAGAGGAAATGAGTAGGGAAGTTAATTATTTTGACTTTTCTTGCTTGATGTGCCTTTCATGTGATACATGCAATTTTCCATATGATGAAAGTAAAAAGATTTTCACATTTAGACATATCATTCATCATATGTTATTCTGCAACCATCAACTACCTACCCTACCTACTTAACCTATCATTTTTACTTCTTTATTAGGGTGCACTTAGAATGGTAAACCCTCATCAAACTTTCTTTTCTTTTACATGGTAATGCCTATCTAAGTCTACTCTTATTACATCCAAGGGCTTAGATTAAACTGTTGAGCTCCTTTTTTTACTCTATCTATCTACTTATCTGCCAAGATTACACTGTTTGGTTAGATATTTATTCTCTATTTCTACAACATGAAATTGAAATATGAATTAGCCAAATTTAAATTGTTTGACTATTCATGAATTGTGGCATAAGTGACAAGCTACACACAATTGTTTATTATACAATAGTGAAAAAGTAGTGGCATTTAGACTTGCACACTTTCCTGGTGTTTCTTTTTATTGGGGTTCATTTTCTTTAATTTTTTGACCTTCCTTTATTCTTTTACCCTTTGATTTTTCTTTCAGGGTATACCCTCTTTACATTTTTTAAATTTTTTGATTTTTTACAAATATAAAAAACATTTGCAACAAGTAAAGTTATGAACATGTTACATAACTCATCAAATCAATCATGATATATGACACCTATTGGTATAGGGGCATAACAGAAAGGATACTCAATGATATGATTATTTTCTCTTTCATAATGGACAACCTCACTACCTGTGTCAATTGAGAAGTGAACCATGCGATGAAGAAATTGAAGATCATGGAGTATCTTCATTGCATGTAGATGCATCGCCAATAGGAGATCACAAAGGATAGTGTGTTGAAGAGGAAGTTTCAATAAGAGCATTTTCTTCGACAGAAACAGATTCTAGATATAAATTCCTCAAATTACAATTTTCATGAGAAAATGAAAGATTAACTGGTGCACTTGGGCATTCAACATCACATACATCAACAAAATTATTATCATTAGAATGATTGTTTCCCAATACTACAAATCTAAACAAATTGATTTCATTTTATTCATTACTGAGATTAACAGATTAAATATCATCCAAGAATGAGGAGACACCATATTCACATGGAGGAATTTGAAAAAGAGAAGAAAGATTAAAATAATCTTCACCTTCCTTCTCCTCTACCTGTGTAATGTGACTATCTTGAACATTATAGCAATTTGGACCAACAACTTGAAAATTAGGAGAGTTTGAAAAACTAGTTGACGGAGAAGATTGATCAAACAGATCACGGTACAAAGAGTCACAACATGTAGATGATAGAGGATGATAGAAATCCAAATCAAATTCAAGACTAGAGTTATGAGTGTTAATACCATCTTGTGAAATAGAAAAAATAGTTTTCACCATAGGCTTCATGAGCCATTCCGGGATCTCCTCTATTGAATTTGAGTCATGAAAATCGGAAGGAGGATGAGAAGATGGATTAGGAATTTGATGTGCATATTCCCCAACTTTACAATCATTTCAAGGAGGCACCCACATCAGAACTGAAAAAGGAGGATGACAAGGAACACAAAGAATAGAAGGTTCCTCCTCTAAAATTAGGGGTGTCTCTTGGTTTGCACGAGTTGGGGATGAAGAAACATCAGGTGGTCTGGATTCATTATACAAAGAGATATGAGCCAAATGTTTAAAATTTTGTTTCAAGAAATACCAATCTATATCTTATTCAAGAAATTCATAAAAAGGTGAAGGAATCGATAGAGAATTACTCAATGATTCATTAGGATTCATTCTTAACTATTTAATTCTTTTAAGAACATCTCGTTAATCATACCTATAGAAGATTTGATAAAGCTCCTGGAGGAAATGATGAAAATAATGGATAGAAGTAGATGTACGGTATGACACCATCGATTAACACTACCTTCAAGGGTGAGGAAGAAACAGATATATGAAAAATATTCATCATCAATTTTGTAACATTCACAAAACTTGAGAAAATCAGATATGTGTTCGATTATGGATGTTCCAACCTTGCCGCTCAACTTTAATTGAGAGAAGTGACAAAGAGACTCATCAGGGATTAAAACTTTACCAGGGGAAAGGTTATAAAAACACCCTGGGAGTATGATTTGAGCATAAGCCATTTTAGATAAGAGTTTCAAAGTAGACTTAACGGGCACAACTTGTCATCTATGCCCTCGTTCTAGTGAAATTTTGTTGACGACACTAGAAATCCATCAACCAAGGGGGTCTCCCCAATGTGAAGTCCTAATTAGACCTCACACTATTTGGAGTAGGAGAGCCATCTGGAATAACAGTCCGACTGCCATGTATCCTTATAGATTTTCCTTAGCTACAAAGTTCAGCACAAGATAGTAATAAATTGGTATCATAGGATAGATAAGTGTGTATGCCTTATAAAATGTTCAACTATAGAAAATATCAAGGTCTAGTTGATGGTACTGGACCTGCCAACATTCATGGGATCTCCATGATATGAAGTCCCAACCAGACCTCAAACCATTTGGAGTAGGAGTCCCAGTTGTGGGTGCTAGTGTAATGCCTTGATTGCAGTAGTGTGCAAAGGTAAGTATGATAACTTTAGGTGAGAGCAAGTGTGTGACCCTACGAAGAGTCAAGTGTGATGCATGAAGGTTCTAACACATGGAGGGGAAAAGGAAGTGCACTCCTTAGAAGCTTGTAATAGTACACATCTTGAAAGGAACACATGAGCATAATGACATCACAAGCTAAAATGCAAAATAGTCCACAAATTAAAGTGATAAGTTAACCCAAAAACACGCATTCAATAGGATTCATACAATTGCATACAAAATAGTTCATAAGAAAATGCATAAGTTAAACTACATACATTGCTAAAACAACTAGAATAGTCCAATTACATTAAAAACATATGCATGAAAGCATGTTAGCTATGATATTATTATTATAAGTGAAAGTTTCATCCATACATACACCATTGACGGCCACTAGCCCCAATAGTGGAACATTATAGTCAAGAACACTCGCTCTTCCAAAGAAGTATAATCTATCTATGTTATGGAGAAGCCAAGGATCTTCACAATACTACCAAGCCTTTTCTAAGCCTAAGCCTAGCCAAAAACTTGGCTTCCAAAAGAATGTTCTATGAGTTATGAGGTTTTATTTATAACAAAGGTTGGGGTGATCCTTAAAATTCCCCTTTGTGACTCTTTGAATCTCCTCATGACTCTTCAACTTACTTATAAGTAACTCATACATAACATGATGACCTTTCACATTCTACTAATGACACTTGGAATTTCACTTACAACATATTTACAAATATTATTACATTTTCCACATGTACCCATGTAAGACAAAATAGGCTAGACACAGCCTAACAAGACAAAACACTATGATTCTGAAGTTTGGGGAAAGAACAACTCAACAATCTCAACTTGGTGCTTCTCCGTCACATATTGATGCCAAGCTTGGTACTGTGTGAATGTGTCCCTAAACTATTTTATGGTGTCTTTCTAAAATCGGACTCTTGACTCCATGGCATCCAAGTATATGGCCTTGGAACATGTATCCAACTCGTTTTGAAGCATGCCCAACATGGTATTGACCATGACAGGAAAATCGATGTACTTATGCATGTTATGTGCACTTAGCTCCAAGTATTCCCTATTGGCCTCTCGCCTTATCTGCTCCATGTACTCATCGATCTCTAGCCAGACTTGTACTTGGGTTTTGCATCGGTTAGGGAACTGATTGATGGGATCTTGTGTGTTCTCACCATTACATCCAAACTGTTATCCAACCATGCATATGAGGCCTATATTTTATTGATGAATGGGGTATGCTGCTCGTAGTTATGGATCAAAATTCAGACCTTTTCTTTTTCTAGCTCTACACCTGGCTTCATCTTCTTTACTAAGTCAAACACCCCCCTTTGTACTGCATTTTCCACTCTTGCACATGGGTGATGGAAGCATGTATGTTCTTGAGAGTTTGAACAAAATATTTTCTCTGCTGATGTAGGCCATGCACACGGAAAAATTCTTTATGCACAGTGACAAATTTGTCATAAAGCTTCCACATGGTACTCTCAAGTGTTGATACTTCAACAAGTATCACTTTCCTCATATCCCCCATTGCGGAAACTGCATTTTGTGTTGATGCTCAAAGTTGTTCTACCTCTTGATTGGAAGCTTGGAGTTTCTTTGCCAATTGTTCATTCTAGGCCATCAGGTACTTAACATTTGAGCTTGTCGCTCCTGCATAGGCCAAGCTAGCTACAATAAGGGTGGTTGGATGATGCCTTGTGTCTGACACTATAACCTTTTCCTTGATGAATGTAGGTGATGCATGATCATATAGAAAGTGCTTCCTTCACTCCTGACAATCCTCTTTTGCAACTCGTTAAATGATATATTGTACACATCCATGAACAAATCATCATCAAGGAGAAAAAATTCTCCTTTCTCACTAAGGGTTGGTTTTGACACTGGAGGTGACAGAGACTAGGAGATGACTTACGGTGCTCTTGAGGATACGCCTTCTTGAGGAACCTTGTCTTCTAAACATGAGTGGGTGACTATCTAAACTTTGATAGCTATTTCACCCAGTGCTTGATGATATCTCTAGTGTTCACAAATCTATGGGTGGCATAGAAAAATGAGTCCATGCCCTTCACCAGCTGGGGTAAATGATACATCTGCTGAAAGTTCTCTGCCTTGTGGCACTGCTCAATGTCATAGTATATTCATCTATGTGTGAGAAAATCTAGTTGACAATGTCCACACATGGGAAGGTGGGGTACCTGCATGAAACCTTACATAAGCATGATTGTTGGATACTAAGACAAACCTGTCAGTCCTCTAAGTATTCCTTGAATTTCTCTGCAAAAGTATATTTGATTTTCTATCATGTTAGTGTTAAACCATTCTCAATGAACAACTGAGTATCCACATAAAATGGTAGATAAATTGATATCTGTTGAATTGATTCCCCAGTACTTCTCTCGGCAATTTTCTTTGCTGCATATCTCTTGGATGCCATGTTAACTATAATTACTAGATAGATGCTCAACAACTATTGTACCTATGGGACAGAGAGGACACTCATGGAATGAATATGTCAGCTTGAAAACCAAAGCAACTTCAAGACAAGATCAAGCAGAAAATTAGGCTCACGATAGGAGGGATTGCACAATTCTACCTGATAGAGGTCACTATCCAACTGTGGAAACTATGCATTGTGCAGTACCACTAGTTAGTTGAGAAGCTTGATGACTGGAACTGTGCGATGCATAGTTCATTCTTGGGCCAAGGTTGGGAGAGATTGTGCATTGTGTAGTCTCAATGAGTTGGGAGGTTGGCTCCTGGAACTATCCAATGTGCAATTGGAGCCAGGCTAGGATAGGCTCTAGGCAATTATAGAAGCTAAGGCAGAGGCCTTGAGCTCCCAGATTGCACAGTGCATGCAATGAAGTATGAGATCCGGGAAAGGGGACCCAAATCTTCCCAATGGGAGTCTAAAAATCAAGCAGATTTGAAGGATGGTGTGATGCTGAGTGTAGATCTGACTAAGTGTTGATGCATGCATGTGAAACAAGTGTAGGAATTCATTAAACTGAAGGAAAATGATGCAAGTGAAGAGAGTTTTCGTAACGACGACTGTTGGTACAAAAATAGGGTAACTCATGCGAGACTTGGGAAAGGTAATTTAAAACTTGAAACAAAACTTCTACAAGCTAAAACAAACTAAAATTCCAGTAGTCGTTCAAAGAAACAAGTGAAACAACACTCTCACAAGCTAAACAAAAAAAAGCGACAAAAAAATCGGCAAAAGACTAGAAAAGAAAAACTCACCTGTAAAAGCAACGACAATCGCATCGAAGGTTCCTTAATATCCTCAGGAATGCCAAATATCCAAGATAAAATGAGAAAATGAGCTCTAGCAACATCGACTAAATAGATTTGGTCAAGTTAGGGTTTATGAAGCGCATGCCAAAAATTAAGGAAAAAATGACACTTGGCGATAGTTTCCAAAATAACTCAAGTGCCTCCTTCGGGTTGCTAAAGATAGTCCCTATTTTTTAGGGATATTTATTTATTTTTATTTGTAATTATTTTTTTATTTATTATTATTTATTTATTTTATTTTATTTTATTTTATTTTTATTTTTATTTTTTTTATTTTATTTTTTATTTTTTATTTTTATTTTATTTTATTTTTTATTTTTTATTTTTTATTATTTTATTTTATTTTATTTTTTTCCGAGAAAAACTACCATGCATTGCCTAGAATTGCGCATTTCTTAGGAAAACCAGACAACTCTTTGGCTCATGCATTACGTAGTTTCTCAACATAGTGGGTTCTGCGCAATTTCTGGGTTCAGTGGCTCTGGGCCGCCTCTCATGTCTAAACAATTTTCAAGCTCAATGTTGTCTTCCATCCACTACTATGCATTTCCTAAGCTCAAGGATCACTGGTAGTCAGGACTGTGCAATTCCCAAGAGCAAGGCCAACTTCCCTCAAGAATTTTGTAGTTCTCTAAGGCAAGCCTAGAACTATCAAAATACCAAGTCAAGAGATTAGCTTGTGGGTTAGAAAAAGAGATAAGTAAGCAAACATAAGCCAATATGAAAATAATAAAGCTCAGTCGAAACACAAGTACCTAGGTCAGTGCGAGATGAACTATTGTGATTTAGAAGAGAGGGTCCAAAATCAAAGCATAGGTAACATTTTGGAGGGCGATTGTAGCCGCTACAACATTAGCGACACACTTGTAGAACTCCATCTCTCTGTATGGTCCTTGTCTCATGAAAAGAGATTATAACTATCCTGGAAGTATTGTTCAATCCTTTGATCATCATAGCTTCTTCACTTAGCTTGAATTGAAGATGTAGTCTCTACCATTCTCTTTATCGACATCACACATACTAGGCCAAGTCAAACTGAGTTGTTTCGATTGGGTACGAGGGGTATCTAGATGAACAAGTAAAATAGATTGTCGGATTTTTAGTTTCATCTCTGGTATTGCTCCACTATTAGTGGGCCTGGACAGTACCCTGACGGAGTCACTTCAGGAACACAAGCATTGCTCCGCTGCCAGCGAGCCTAGACAACACCCCTTCGGAGTTACTTGCTTCACCTCTCTAAGCAGGAAGCCTTTCTCTTATTTTGCCCTTTATTTAATTTTTAACTTCTTTATTTCATGAGGTGAAAGAGGGCTCCCAAATTATTGAGAGCAGCAGAGGTTGTCCCTTGAGAGAAGGGTATTTATATACACCTATGGCATACTTGTTAAGGTTTTCCCCCTCTCCTTACTCTACTTGACTGAGTTTACAAGGGTTAATCGAATATAAAAAACCGATTAGAGTAGGTAGTACTAGTTAAGAGTGCAATCATTGTGATTCCACCAAGACTCTCTTTGAAAGGAACGTATTTTCCATCAGGGTATTATCGACTAGAAGAAAAAAAATATCCACATAAGAGAGGGAATGGACAAGTAACCTAGTGTTGATAGTTGTACAAGTTCCTCTTGGGTTTCACCCAACTTGTCTAAGAAGCCAACACAGTTTTGTTGGAAATAATACTGGGAGGGGGGGGGTGAATCAGTATTATCAAATTAGTTAAACCTTTTTCTTTCCATACTTAGATACATATACGCTACTTCAATTAAGTGAACTCGCGTATATACGCGACTGTGTTAAATGCAACCAGCGTATATGAAGTTATCTTATGATTCAGATAGTTTATCTTTAGTAAAAACATCAGAACATTATTGACCATATGAATAGTAAACAAAACAGATCATCACACACAAGAACCACACATGAACACCATGATATAAGGTGGAAACCCAATGTGGGTGAAAACC
>APFE030351906.1:201966-239901 GCA_000404065.3 Pinus taeda
GTCAGAGAGGGAGCACTTGTCAGCAGCAGGTAGAGCTTCAACATCAGAGTATGTTCCTAGCCCAACAGAGTGGTCAGTTGGGAGTGTTTTTGTTCCAAGTGTTGTTGGAGCAAGTGGACCGGGAAAATGTGTTGCATGCAGAACATTCCAGAGTTGCAGGATAGGGGTTGCTGATAATTCATATCTTGTTGAGAGGGAGTGTTGAGAATGCAACAAGATGATGGAGCTTAGTGGAAAGAAGTCGCCTTCACTAAGTGGGCCCGCAGGCTATTTTTGGTGCAAAGTCTATTTTTAGACATATGGATCATGGTCTATGAATTACAGTATGTTATTTGTGGATGATTGGTCATGTTGGTAAAAAATATATGGACTTATATTTTTAGACATATGGGCAGGTTTCTATTTTTAGACTGCAGGGCTAAAAAATAGAACAGTCGAATATTATTAACTCATAATAATATTTAGACTATAAACTTTATCTTATCCTCTTGGAGGACTTCAGTTTGAGCTACATATGTGGCACATGCAGTTGTTAGAAGGAAATACGCTTTCTTTGTGGGTCAGTTGAGCTATTGCATGCAGGACATCAGTTAGAACTCATGTGGTTGAGTTTGGTGGAGTTGCTTGTGGAGTTGATGGAGTTGTGTTCAGTTTGACTTGGTTAAACTAGTTGTATTTTAGTCTAACTAAAGAATACACTAGTGATGAGTTGTGTGAATTAAATTAATAATTAATTCACTAATTATTAACTCATAAAGCAACTAAAGAATACATTAGTTAACTCAGTGCATGGACAGTTCAGTGGAAACGGGTGTTAGAGGTTGAGATTCTTATCAGTTGTGACTATAGTTGTGTATGAGATCTTGCACAATCAATGGGATTGAGTTATGCCAATGAGGAATGCACAGTGTGGGCCAATACCAAGGTAATTGTAGCCTATTCTCACGTGATTTTCACTTGGGATTGTGCAGTGGAGGCAGGCAAAGCAGCAGTGGAGATTTGAACCTGTGACTTGTTTGGATCTGAGCTAGTTTTGTGTGTAACAGGTGGAGATAGTACTGAGTACTTGTGAGGAGTATTGTACTGTGTATTGTTACATGTTCTCAATATTTATAATATACAGATAGTGTGGGGTTTTTAGCTGTATGCTTTCCCCGAGTTACATATTGTGCTAATGTGCGCATGCGATTGATGTTTCATTGTTTGTGATGCTGCTAAATTGATGATCAACGTAGAGGAGATTATGTATTGTGCATGTATTTTGCAATAGTGTATAATCGGGATAATCTATGTGAATAAGTGTCATATTATTCAAAATTTCTACAACATCTTCATCCTTCAAGCTCTTACTCTCATATAATTCGATTTGCAAAGGAAGAGTGGGCCATGGCGCTTTCTTCTTCCTATGCAGTCCTACAGACAACCCTGTGGAGAGGTGATATGAAATGTCTTGCATGATCAAGTTATCAGTGGCATACCTTGGTAGAACATGTGTAGGCTTCTCTCCACCAAACACTCTAATGAAGGTGCCACCTAGTGAAGAATACCAATATGCAATGTTTATTATTGCCTACATTACTTCTTAGGACATGCAAGGTGGATCCTGCTCAAAGATAATCTTGTACAACGGGATGATAAAATGGTTAGTTAGGTTTTCCATCACTCCTCAATAGTTGCAGTTGGAAAAAAACTTGAAATAGAAGTTGGCGTAAGTCTCTTTTGGTGTCCATGTCTAGCTCGTGACAGGGAATTGCTGCTGGGCATAAATTGCATCAAGTAAGTACGTGAACATGTAAAACCTTGCTTTCTCATTCTTGGGTGGATTCTGAGCCTTAGCCACATGGATCTTCAACTAATGAGCCAACAAATTTGACTATTTGAATGGCTTCCCATCCCTCACCAACTGGTCCAATATGACTACCCACCCTTCAGGAAAGGTTTATGTGTTCTCTTGACCATATATTCTACAGGAAAATATGATCAAGAATTGATAAGCCTTCCTAAGGGAATTTGTCTTGTGAACATGAGTGGGTGTCTGTCTAAAATTTGATGGTTTTTTCACCCAGTGCTTGGTGATATCTCTAGTGTTCATAAAGTTGTGGGTGGCATAAAAAAATGAGTCCATGCACTTCACTGGCTGGGGTAAATGATACATCTATTGAAAGTTCTCTGCCCTGAAGGTGGCAAGCTCTATTCCACTGGTACTACTAAAAATCATAGTTTGTTCATCTATGTGTGAGACAATACACCTAGTAATTTCTGCACATGGGAAGGTGGAGAACCTGCATGAAAAATTATATAAGCCTAACCACTAGATACTAAGATAAACCTGTCAGTCCTTTAAGTATTTCTTGAAGTTCTTTGCAAGAGTATATTTGATTTTCTACCATGTCAGTGTTGAACCCTTCTCAATGAACAATTGAGTATCCACATTGTTAGCACTCCATGATTCCTTTTTGGCTGAAGGAAAAGGGTCATAGAGGTAACCACATACCTATTTGGGTTGAGAGATTGGTCTTGTTCAACCGCAGGGGTCTCCCTCACTCAGAAAAATCAAAGATAAAAAACTTTAGAACACAAATTCTAGTAGAGACCATATCTGAAAATGTTTTTAAAATTTTAATTGATAATTGGTGAAGGGTTATGTAATAATTGATGCATGTACTCATGAATTTACTATCTCATCATACCTGTGCATTTCCCAACTAGTTTCATACACAAAGGTTTGACTAGTATATACTTCGAATAGGGAAATTGTAGGAATTTACAAGGGTAAATTCCTTAGATAGAACACCAAAGGACACTGCTCACAAACATATCATAGATCAATACTCCAATATTCTTGACGTGGTTAAAACCCTAAAAGAGGGAAATAGTCCACGGCTGAAGCCAATGCGACCACTTCAGGCAATTTATTAATGTAAAAGAAAGAAAATTTACATAAGCTTCTCTCATAAATGATCACCTAACAAATGATGCTCCATTCTCTTTAAATAGAGATAATGGACCAATCAGGTGTTAAGCCACAGATCAAGTGTGGTAACACCAAAGAGAGAATGAATTGTTGGTTCACTTAATGCCTAGAACATATCGTGACTGTTGGATTGTAAGTTACAAAAAGTACATACTAAAGAAGCAAACTTTACCTAACTATACACTAGACCAAGTTGTACTTAATTATTTCCTATGTGCCAAAATATCCTAACATCCCCCCTTAAGAACAACTTGGGATATGATTGAAGGATGTAGAAAGATGACACAATGAGAGAAGGAAGGAGGCATTAGAGCCTATCCCCCCTTAGTGACAACTTCTTGAACTCCAACCATAAATTGTAGTTTAGTAAACTTCGCCTCTGTGAGAGCCTTTGTAAAGATGTCTGCAACTTGATCATCAGTTGAACAATATTTCACTTCAAGAACATGGTCATGAATGAGCTTTCTAATGAAGTGCATGTGTAGTTCAATGTGTCTTTTGTGCTGATGTTAGATTGCACCTTTGCATAGTTGAATGGCACTTCGATTATCACACCAAAGTGTAGTTGGATGCTATTGCTGAAAACCAAACTCTGATAGGATCTGACAAAGCCATATGGATTCCTTACTAGCTTTAATGGCACCACGATACTCTACTTCTACTCAAGAAAGATAAATGGCACTTTGTTTCTTGCAAGCCCATGTAATAGGTCCAGAACCAAGAGTGAAGACATAACCTGTAGTAGACTTTCGATCATTGGGGTCACCATCCCAATAAAAATCAATGAAACTAACCAACATAGGAGATGCTTCTGCACTGTAATGAATCCCAAATTAAATTATACCTCGTATATAATGAAATATTATTTTAGCTGCTTTCCATTGACTTTCATGTGGGTTTTGCATAAATTGAGAAACAAGGGTAACAACAAAGGAAAGGTCAAGACGGGTATGGGTCAGATACAAAAGTTTTCCAACAAGCTGATGGTATAAGGTTGCATCAAATTCAGGAGAAGTACAAGTGACTGAAATTTTGGCTCCAGACTGAAGAGAGAAGGTGTTGGCTTAGAATCTTCCATGTGAAAGTGGCGTAGAAGATCACAAGCATACTTGGACTAGGAAAGGGAAATACTGTCTTTTGATTTCAAGACTTTGTTGACGGTGCTGGACCGGCCAACATGTCAGGGGATCTCCCTAGTAAGAAGTTCCAACTAGACCTCAAACCGTTTGGTGTAGGTGTCCCAACAATGAGTAGTAGGGTATCGCCTTGACCGTGGTTGCACGCAGAGGAAAGTAAGATGTCCCTGTTGGTAGCAAGGGTGTGACATATGCAACAAGTCAAGGAAGGTGTACGAATGGTTCTAACACATGGAGGGTGATGTTAGTGCACCCCTTGGAAACTTGTGAAAGCACAGAATTAGGAAGGGAACGCACAAGAAAAGATGCATCACAAACTGGAGGGAAGGTAAGCTATCAATCCAAAGTGATGGTTAAACCAACAACACATTTCAGTAGGATTCATACATACTTATACATAAAAGTCCATACATGCATGCATAAGAAAACATATACATATATCATTAGAGTAAACAAGTTAGATGAAATATAATAACAACATGTGCGTGAAATGTGTTGGCTTTGTTATATTTAGAAGTGAAAGTTCTAATCATACAATACAACCATGACCAACCACCAATTCTGATAACGGAACGTTACAGTCACTGCCACCTGCTCCTCCAAAGAGATGTACTAGCTCTGCATAGTGGAGAAGCCAAGGCTCGTTACAATACTCTCCAAGCTTTCTCTAAGATACTCCTATCAGAAATTTGGATGACCAAAATTCTCTACAATGAGTTATGAGGGACTATATATAGAAAGGGTTGGGTGGACCTTGACATTCCCCTTTGTGACTGTTCATCTACCCTATGAATGTTACATCCAACTATCAACACATGAACTTCCACTTGACAAGACGTTACATACAATCTGCACATGTACCCATGTGAGACAAAATAGGCTTGAGAAAGCCATATAAAACATCATTATGAATCAGAAAACTGTGGGAATACCAACTCTTCGACATCCTCATGATGTTCGACAGTGGTGAATTTTTGCCAAGCTTGGAAATCTGTGATGGTGTTTGTGTACTCTATGGTGAAATCTTTCTGGAAACGAACTGTTGCCTCTATTGCATCTGGGTACACTGCTCTCACTCCTCTGTCCAACTCGTCTAATAACATGCACATCATTGTCTTGAGAGTTGTCGGACCAACAACATACTGATGCATGGTGTCTGCACTGATCACCAAGTCTACGTTGGTGGCTATGCTCATCAACTCATCAAGGTACAAGTCAAGCTCCAGTCGAAGTTGTGCCTTTGTCTTTGCCTCAGTGAGTGTCCCAATAGATGGGATCTCATGTGTGTGCACAATAACATCCATACTCCTGAATACCTGTGCATGGGAAGCCTACAAACTAGTGATGAGCTGCGAGAGTTCTTCATAGTTCTGGATTTGACTCCAGTGCCTTCAGCTCGACTACGCTGGGCTTCATCATCTTGGGTAAGTGCAACGGGGTTCCCTTATATCTCATTGTCCATGTTTTCATTTAATCGATAGCAGCATGCAATTTTGACAAGATACATGCTCTCCTAGCACATTGTTGCTACCAACTGTTGAGATGGAAAACTACCTTATGCATGGTACCAAACTTGAAATACAACACCCACATGACTGTCTCAAGGGACGATACTTCATCCAGTATCGCCTTCTTCAACTCTTCTTGGGCGGATGCTGTAACTAGTTCTCCTCCTTGCTTGGCCATCTATAACTCATCCATTCGCTTATTCTCTGCTATCAAGAAGCGAACACTTGAGCTAGTGGCTTCGACATATGCTCTCGTAGCATCAGCAATGCTGTTGGATGCTTGCGAACGTCAGACATGATCACTCATTATTCAAAATGTGTAGGATATGTGATGTCATCTAGAGTAGACACTCTGGGTGATTGCACAACTGTATGTTATGACTCTTTGAATGATATGTTGTTCATCTCTCCTTTCAGAATGTCTCCAAGGATCTTAGTATCTCCTTGGTCACTTCAAACTTAATCTGCTTCTAGATTTGGTGAAGCTGGTGTGTCGACTTCTTGATGGTAAGGAATGAGGTTGATGTCTTGCTCTAACTCTTGCTTCTCCATATTTGTATCCATCTGCTCAAGTGCTTGTTCAATATTTTGAGTGAAGTTCTGCTGCTGCAAATGCTCACCCTGTCTGCTTTTTTCCAGATGTTTGGATGAGCCTACTACATGTACAGGCATAGTTTCATCTGTCTGTACATGTTGCACCCCCTGCTATACCTATTCTTTCTACACTTCCTTCTCCTATTTGCTCAAATCTTGCTCCTTCTAGAGTTGCTCCTTCAACTCAAGCAACCCTTTCACTGTTTCCTCCATCCTCTATTTTTCTCTCTGCCTTTGCATGGTCCACTTGTTGCGTTATTGCCTCTTCGCCTCAATTTCCAAATATTCTTTCTGCATAAGTGGGTATGCTCTGAAACTGGAGCTTTGCTCTGCCTCTGCACTGTCGACAATCGTTCTCTTGCCTTTGTCACCCACCGGTATGTTTACCTTTGCTGCTAATGCTTCTAGTGTTCTCCTGGATTCTGCTCCACACTGCTTCGCTAACCATTCCACATCAGGTTCATTGGGCCTGGAGAAGCTATGAAAATATCTCCATGGGTCTTCCTCTGCCTAATGACATGCCCTGTGGATCCACAAAAACTATACTCTCACGCAATGATCCTTCACCAAACAATACAGGTCATATGGATTATAGCTTTGGGTGTCAAAAGGATATTTTTTAATATCCTCTATTTTGACATCCACATGCTTGAGATTTTGTATCTCGTACAACCCGATCCATAATGGAAGAGCGGGCCAAGGTGCCTTCTTCTTCTTCTGGTGCAACCTAGCTAACATTCCTACCGAGATGTGGTATGACACTTCTTGCGTGATGAGATAGTCCATGGAAAACTTTAGCAAAACATGTGGAGGCCCCTTCATGTTGTACATCCGTATAAAGGTTCCGGATGGTGAGGAATACCAATTCACTATGTTGATCAGTGCCTCCATCACTGCCTTGGACATGCAAGGTGGATCTTGCTCAAATAGCATCTTGTACATCAGGGTGAAAAAATGATGTGACAGTTGTGTGATAAATCCTCTGAAGTGGAAATCGGAAAACAATCTACAATAAGTATAGACAAAGGTTTCCACTAATGTCCATGCCCACTTCATGCTTGAGAACTCCTAACGGGCACATATTGCGTCCAAAATATAGGCGGGCATGTAGATTTCTGCTTGCTGACCTTTGGGTGGCTACCGAGCTCCTGTTACTTATTCATTCAACCTTTGAGCCGACATGTCAGACTAGTTGCATGTTTTTCCTTCACTGGCCAGTTGGTCCAATGCGATCACCCAACTCTGTAGGAAGGTCTTTGTGCTCTCTTGGCAGGATGTTTCGAAGACTCCTGGATGTGTTGTGGGATGTCAGAGCTCCAAGATCGATGTAAATAATTGAGTTCTGAAGTGTCGAATATATAAGTTTTAGGCTCATGACGCGCATGCCGTAAATCTAGGAAAAAGTGACACTTGGAGGAAGGTTTCTAAAATGATCTTTGCATGCAACCTCTAGCTACTAAAAATAAATCCCTAAAATCTAGGGATGATTTTTTCATGTTGATTTTTTCCATTTCGAGAAAAAACAACCCATGCATGCAAATCAAGTATTCTCGGTCTTGGACGGAACTAATCAACTTGAAGGCACATGCAACATCCTGCTTGGCTGAGAGGGATTTTTGCGCAATTTTTGGGAGGAAGCTGAGCTGGCTGTCTAGAGGGATTGCATAATTTCTAGGAGGAGTAGCTATTTGTTGCACAAAATTGCGCAATTGAGCTGCACTTCTAGGCCAAATTGTGTAATTTTCTCTAGGAAGGTTGTTTGACAAGATTCCGTAGTTTCTGAGCCCAGTAGGCTGCCAGTTAGATTTGCACAATTTCTGGAGGGAAGGCTGTTTCACCTCCAAAATTGCACAATTTTTTGAGGGAGTTTCTTTGCCAGTAGCTAGACCAAGTCCAGAGTAGCAGCCGGTGAGTGGAGTGAAACAAAACATCTTGCAAGGAAGCTGCTGTAAAGCCAATGAAGCTTATGTACTTGACTGTGCAAGACATGCTGCTGAGGATGGTTGGTAGGGAGGCTCTAAAATGAAGCTAAGTAAAAATTTTGGAGGGCAGTTGTAGCCACTACAATAGACTTGAAGACTAAGAAAATAATGCAAGTGTCCTAAGTGTGTCATTTCATACCACTTTTTAAGGCTAGATTTCACATGGTTTATAAGGTTGGGTACACTACCAGTAAGGATAAGATCATAAACATAAATAAAAAGAATGATAAGAGACTTACCCACTTTCTTGGTGTAGATAATATTATTAGAATGACACCTAGAAAATCCAATATTTAAATCTATCCATTTTGGCATACCAATCTCGAGGGGCTTGCTTAAGATCATAAAGGGATTTCTTAAGCTGACATACAAGGCTGGATTCCGTTTGTATAAAGCCAGGAAGTTTTTCCATATATATTTCTTCATGCAAGTCCCCATGTAAGAAGGTGTAGGTTTTAACCCCGTACAAAAATTACCTGCATACGAATTCTAAAACACAGAAAATAAACAATGCGAGAGCATAACACATAAAACACATATAGACAGAGATTTTCCCATGGATCCCAAAACCGGGACTTTTAGCTTGATTTTTCATTATATTACTTTCAATGTTACAATACATATTTATACATGTCAAAGCATCCAATACCATGGACTGAAAACCATCACGTCCAAAACCATGTGCGAAAACTATGCATGAAACCATAGGCAGGTCCGCCCAACCTAATATATGGTCCAAATTTTTTTTTCCTGGGGCGTTGCCCCGGACCCCGTAGAGGGTGGCTACCAGCCCCCCTCAAACCCCTTGGACAGGGGGGATGCCTCCCCCCCTGTGACCCCCCCATTGCGCAATCGGCGCAATGAAGGGAACCCTGGTTAACTACGTGGGCTAGTCATGGAAAGAATACAACACAACCCAACATTCTCCCACTTGTTGTTTTCTTTCCATAGGAGGCCATAGGAGAGCTTAGTCATTTATCTAGCCCTGCAACACCCATTGTTTCTGTACACCAAGAGAATTTATCAAAGCTCACAGATTTTGTCAATGCATCTACAGTATTCTTCAAAGTGTCCACCTTTACCAGCAACACCTTTTTGTATTCTATCATATCTCACAAAGTGATATTGAACATCGATGTGCTTTGTCTTTGAATGGTAGCAGGGTTCTTTGCCAATAAAATTGCACTTTAGCTGTCACAATCTATCCTTATAGCTCCCTGTACTAACCCCATACTTGAATACAATCTCTACAACCAAATTGCTTACTTTCTTGCATGAGTGGATTCCATCTATTCTACCTCTGTAGTTGATAGTTACACTACATATTGTTTCATACTCATCCAACTGAATGCACCTCCAAATAGGTTAAACACATACCCACTTGTAGATATTCTCTGATCCAAATCTCCAACCCATTCTGCATCAACAAAGCCATGAATAGCTAACACTCTGTCTAATCCTGGTATTCCTTGGTATCACAAACCATAATCACTAGTGCCATGCAAATACCCGAAAACCCGCTTCATTGTTGTCCAGTGCTCCTTCCCTGGTTTTGACATAAACCTGCTCAATATTCCCACTACATGTGAAATGTCTGGTCTAGTACAGACCATTCCATAAATCAGACTACTGACTGCACTTGCATATGGAACACGGGACATGTCCTCTTCCTCTTCTTGTGTCTTGGGACACTGTTCGGCAGATAACTTTACACCTATAAAAATATGAACCTTCACTAGTTTACTATCCTGCATATTAAACCTCTGCAATATTGTCTCGACATACTTCCTCTGATTTAACTAGAGCTTCCTCTTTGCCCAATCTCTTTTAATTTCCATGCCCAAAATATAGTTTGTAGCACCAAGATCTTTCATGTTGAATTTGGGGGATAATTGGGTCTTCAAGTCCTGGATAATTTCTTTGTCATTTCCAACCAGCAACATATCATCCACATACAAGACCAGATAAATAAGACAATCACCAATTAATTTAAAACACACACAGTGATCTGCTTTACTTCTGGTGAAGCTAAGTCCCTATATAAATGTATCAAATTTCTGATACCACATCCTTGGCGATTGTTTTAACCCATACAGAGACTTATTTAACTTGCATACTAGTTATTTCTTACCCTTTCCCGCAAAGCCTTCGGGTTGTTTCATGTAGATCTCCTCTTCCAGATCCTTGTGAAGAAATGTTGTCTTCACATCCATCTATTCTACCTCAAAATCAAAAGAAGCAACAACAGATAAAAATATTCTAATAGAAGATATCTTGGCAACAGGAGAAATAATATCACCAAAATCAATTCCCGATACCTGGGAATAACATTTTTCTACCAACTGAGCTTTGTATTTCTCCACCTTTCCTTCTTTATTTTTCTTCTTCTTGAACACCCATTTGTTGCCAATGGGTTTCCTCCTAGCCGATAACTCTACCAGATCCCATGCCTCATATTTGTGCAAAGATGCCATTTCATCAACTATGGCCTCTTTCCATAGTTTTCCATCCTATGAATCTACTACTTCCTTCATATTTCTGGGATCATCATTAGTAATAGATAAAGCAAAATTTGAACAGAAAGCAGATGGACTATACCTTTCTGGCTACCTTCTTTTTCGAATTGATCTTCTCACACCCAGAGGTTGCGGTTCTTCATATTTTTATTCCTCCTCTGTTGTAGAGTCTGATTCTTCCTCCTTAAGTTCAAACTCTATCTTCTCAGATTCCTTTGGTTGGAATTCATGTTTAATAACATCTTTCACCTCTTTGAACACCACATCTCGGTTGTACACAACTTTCCTTGTTACTGGGTTCCAAATCTTATAACCCTTTAAACCATCCTTATACCCAATAAAGATGCACTTTTCATATTTACTATCCAATTTGGTTCTTTTCTCCTTTGGAACATGTACATATGCATCATATCCAAATACCCTCACATGTGAAAGAGAGGGTTTCTTACCAGTCCATACCTCTTGTGGAGTCTTATCCTCCAACGTTGATGAAGGTGATCTGTTGACCAGGTAACATGTTGTTTCCACTGCCTCTACCCAAAATTCCTGTTGTAACCCGACACCACTGAGCATGCTTCTTTCCCTTTCCATCAACATCTTGTTCATTCTTTATGCAACTCCATTTTGCTCAGGTGTGTATGGAGTAGTCTTCTATTGTGCTATACCACACTTATTACAAACTTCTTCAAATTCCTCATTGCAAAACTCTCCACCATTATTCATCCTCAACACCTTTATCTTCTTCTCTATCTAGTTTTCCAATAGAGCCTTAAATTCTTTAAACCTGTCAAAGATGTCAGATTTCTTCTTAAGGAAATATATCCATGTATTCCTTGAGAAGTCATCTATAAATGATACACAGTACACAGACTTACCCAGTGATGGAACCTTCACAGGTCCAAACACATCACTGTGTATAAGCTCTAGTATTTGTTTCGCCCTCTTACCACAAGAGGGGAAACTCACCCGATTCTACTTCCCATATACACAATTTCCATAGAAATCAAAATCCAGAGAGCTATTACTCATACCTTCTACCATAACTTTACGATGAAGTATTCAAAGGCCCTTCTCTCTAATATGTCCAAGCCTTTGATGCCACAACATGGTATTCTCTCCTGAGACAACTAGATTTTCTGCTCCACTTTTAGGAACCACAGAATTGTTGCACCCATCAACCACAGTGCTACCTTGTAGCTTGTACAAAGTTCCAATCTGAACTCCACACATCAATATCAATGCTCCCCGAACCATCTTGGAGGTATCTGTTGGGTTTTGAAAATGTCATTCATTACCATTACACTTTCACTATTATGTCCATTATATCACCTCCATTTCACTATTATGCCACTACATTCATCTCACTTTCATTATCATTGGGCAACATTTATGTTTTTCCAAACTTTATTAATTCTTAGCTTTTTAAAGTGAATTTGTGGTTAAAAATTAGAAAATAATGTGCATATGCTTATACCTAATGTTATAGACATTTTTGGGAACTGCAACCCCAATCAAACATGTCCATAAACCAAGGGCTCCTAAGTCCCTAAAAGTGTTGTTCCAACCCCTAAAAGAACAAGGTCAACTGATTACATCATCTCCCAGATGTTCTCCATGAAAAACTACTCAGAACTGGTCAAAATTGGACCATCTCACCTGCTCCATGGTCAAAGTGCGATGCATCCCACCTAAATGCACACAGGAGGTGCGATGCATATTGAAAATCCCTTCTATGGGGTGCGATGCATACTGAAAAGCCCTTCTATGGGGTGCGATGGGTGAGAGTGGACAAATGGTAGAGGCAGTATGCGAGGTGGATGATCATGGAATCTTCCAGAAGCTTCTCCTGTGACACTTGCCTTTCTAAATTCGCCCAGGGATGAGTAAGAGATCATCATTCTCCAAGTGGAATCAAGAACTATGAGAGAGAGGACACTAATCAGATCCCAGAAGCTGACTCACCCCCCTAGCAAACATCTATATATGGATCCCTCATCCCAGAGATCCAGAGGCTGGAATTTTGTATCTTGTAAGGAAGTGTTGTTGGTTTCTTGTTGTAACATCATAGTGTTGGGTGATCTAAGCTTCGCATGATGTGAAGAAGCACTTCTTGCTGAGAGGATGACGCTGAGTCAGAACAATTGGTTGTAATCCTCTTTGCTATTCTTGATATTAATAAAGTTATTCAAGTTTTCCTCCACATTCTTGTATGTTTGATGATATATGATTTTGTGTGGTCAATATATATCTGGTCCTATATTGTTTATGATTGTAGATCTTTGTTCTTCGATAGTATTATGTTTCTTTCATTCCACAGGTGATCTTTGAAGCTGTGTTGATGAGAGAGGAGTGGCAAGGATCTGTCAGAAGAAGGGAGAGGAAACGAGCAAGGAACCAAGCGCAAGACTGAGGTTGGTGTCCTTCATTCCCCTCTTATCTACTTCTCATAAAGGAAAATGAAAGTAGTTTTTAGTTTGTTTTTTTCTAAGATAGCTACCCGTTTTAGTGGGACTAGCAGCTTTGGGTGGACACTAAATTTCCTGATAACAAAATGGCGACAGTACTAGGGAGTGAATAGCTTGTTTACTTTTCTATATTTGTTCATTTTATAAACTTACAGACGGAGCCTGAAGTCAAGCCAGCTAGCCTTCAAACTGCATTTTCTATGCAAGTGCAAAGTAGATCAATGTTGCTTCAGTCTATCTCCGGGTTTTGTTTGTAAACTGAACAATTGATTTGTAAACATCCTAGTTGCCCTTGTGGTGGCTCTAGTAACCTCCTTAGATCTACGCCTGTGATTTATTTATTGATTATCACTTGCTCGACCTAAATCCTTGAATTGCGATGCAAACTGTGATCAAGAACTGGATTAAAAGTATCACACTATACCATCGCACCCTCTCTTCAAGGATATCAATATGCATCGCACTTCCCGTTGTTATACGGGAATAGTGTCCACTCGGATGCTGCTATTCCCACTAAGATGGGTGGCTATCTTAGAAACAAACAATCAAAGTCTACTATTGATTCCTTTTATGAAAATAGATGAGAGGAGAACCAAGAGGGCCAACCTGAGTCTTGCGCTCGATTTCCTCTCCTTCTTGATAGAAATTTTCCACTTCTTCTTTGTCTGCTCAACTTCAAAAGGACCTGTAGAATCACAACAACATACTACTATGCAAGAAACAAAGATCTAAATTCATAAATAATGCAAGATCGCATGTGCATTAACCATATACAAGCATATATAAACAAATACACAAGAATATGGAAGGAAACAAGAATAGCTTTATTCAAATGAAAAGTAGCAAGAAGATTACAACCATGTGCTCTGACCCAGCATCATCCTCTAGCTAAGAATCCCTTCTTCACCTCAAGCAAATCTAGATCACCCAACACTATGAATGTACACCAAAATACCAACAACACTTCTCTATAAGACACAAATTCCAGCCTCTCGATCTCTGTGATGAGGGATCCATATATAGATGATTACAGAGAGGTGAGTCATCTTTTGGGATCTTGATTAGTGTCTTCTCTCTGATAGTTCCTGCTTCCACTTGGAGAATGATGATCTCTTACTCATCCCTGGTCAAAAATGGAGTGGCAATTTTTAGAGGGGAAGCTTCTGGAAGATTCCATGATCTTCCACCTCGCATTTTTGTCCCTGCCATTTGTCCATTCCCGACCATCGCACCCTACAGAGGAGCAAAACAGTATGCATCACACCCTGTACATTGGGAAGGTGATATGCATCACACCCCAAACAGCTATCGCTGCAGAATCTATACCTTCTTCGGCACTAGAAATATTTTACGGACCTGACGGTCTACCTCTTCCACCTGGACTGATTGCTATAGAAGAGATTGTGGAGGATCCTCCTTCTAGTACTCCATCACAATTTAGAGTCAGGATCACCTTATATCCTTATTCATCAGAAATTAGTCTACCGTTATCAGAAGTTCCTGTAGAATCGCTAGGGAATCTTTTGGATAGATTAGAAATGTATGAACAACCGTTGACATCTAGGACTATGTCATCTGACACAGCGGTGGCAGAGCTTCCTGCTGTCACTCCAACAATGTTCGCCAGCATACCATCTGTCCCAGCTAGCTCTCAATAGCTAGATGGGGTCCACTTAGGGGCTATTTTGACAGTATGGTCCATTCCCGTTTGTTCATCCAGAATAATATCCATGAGCTCTTATGTTTAGTCTTAGCAAATTGATCCTTCACGGTGTCAATTTGGGCAGTTCGGTCCTCAAGGACAAATCATTCCTTTGAGTACCATTTTACCACCATATGGGGGGCAATATACCCTTTCATTGTCTCCTCCAGGAGAACAACCATATGAGAGTTCACAAAAAAATTCAGGTTATGCTGGAATTACAACTAGCGGTTGGGTGCCAATACTGCCTCAACAACCAAGAGTTGTATACTCAATGCAATAATGTTTACTTATGTCAAATATACCAACTACGTTGGCTATTGTGATGGTGTCGCAAGTACAAGCATTGTCTGTTGTATGCCAACCTCAGGTTTCTCAGGTCGTAATGCAACAACCTCTTATCCCTGCGACTCAACCACAATCGCCAACTAGTGGGATGACACAGGCCCAAACGGGTACAATTACCCCTCATTTTGGTCAAGCAGCCAGTATTGGACAACAGCACATGGCTTCACAATCATGGCTGGTGCAATATCAACAACCGTAATTCCAACAAGCTTACCAAGGATCTGAGCAACAAATCTTTGCAAATAATGGGCAGCCGTATATTCAAAACAGTCAATATCAACCATTCCATAATGGTTATGCCCATCAACCTTACCAGAGTTACTAGCATCAAATACATTATGCCGGTATGCAAATACCAACTTCTCAGGCAACTCCATCTTATCCTGGGTATGCTTCGCCAAACCTGAACCAACACTTGCCCTTCGTGGCGACTTTAGAGTTACCGGATCTAAATCAGCTAACGAATGGTCCAATTGCTTACGCCCCTTGGTGGCCAGCGATTCCTCATAAAATTCCGTCAGATATTCCTAAATTTAATGGAAATCTGGGTGAAGACCCATCGAATCATGTGATGAACTTTCATCTGTGGTGTTCATCAAACACCCTAAACGATGATTCGATTAGGCTTCTCCTTTTTCAGAGAACGTTAACTGGTCCAGCAGCAAGATGGTATATCAAATTACCTAGAGCTTCGTTTCATAACTTCAGTAACCTAGCCACAACTTTTTTAACCCATTTTCAGTTACCCATAAGGTACGAAACAAGAACAGAACCTCTTACCAATTTCAAGCAAACAACGACCACTCACATATCTGATCATATTCATGAATGGTGACGTCATCGTAGAATGTTAAAAACGTACATTCCTGATCAGATTTTAGCTGAATGGTTTATCAAATCATTATTACCTTCGATTACGGAAGATGTGGAAAAGGGTGGAGTCATCACTGAAGAGCAAGTTATTGCTCGTGCACAATATTTAGACTTGATTTATACTCAGTCTAGCATGCTATACGATAAAATCCCTGACGCTCCCAGACCGAAATTTTCTGTTCCTCCTCCTCCTAAATCGAACAATGACTCTCATGTCGGTGATGGCGTGATTGGTATGACAAACACAAAATCAACAAAGGCTACATCTAGAAAGGCCTGTAAGATTTCTAGTCAAAATGCAAAAGAAGAACTTCTCGCCTCAGAACTAAATGCCGTCTCAACAGACAAAAGCAAAGAAACCAAGCAACCAGGAGGCAAGAAGAAAAACAAAGGGAAGAAGAAAAAATAGGAAGAATCATCACCTGAAAAATCTTCTACAAACCCTTCTGGAGATAAGAAACCAAGTCGTCCATGTCTTATATGTGATTAGGATCATTGGGTAAAAAATTGTCCATATAAAGCTGAGCTTAAAAAATTCTTCAAGAATTCAAAAACCTCGGCGGTATTGACTGATCCGTTTCCAAATCTCGGAACAAATCTGGTTGCAAGTGATAATGCTTCCCCGTCCCAAGTGCTAATGTTTTCGGTTTCGAAGTAGAAAAATGATGCTTTGATAAAGATAAGGAATAAATATTATGGGAATCCACAGTTGTCGAACAACAAGGATAAAGATCAACCTAGTAGTTCAAAAACAACTTCGATAGAAGTTGTGCCGCCCATCATTCCAGAGCTAACAATAAAACCACCAAAGGAAGTAGTACACAAGTCGACATTTAATCCTCGTGCCAGAGCAGCACAACATTATAATATAGTGGAAGATTTGGCCCAATCGCCATCCGCTATGTCGACACTTGAGGTACTGCAAAATTGCCCCTCCCAAAAGCAGGCTTTATTATCAGCAATAGGTGGGATTGACCCAAAGGATTCTAATCTTGTGTCCTTTAATCACAAAGGATATGATCCTCAGTTACCAGCTCAACTAGCTTTCCTCATTCAAGTGAAAGCCCTCAACAAAACTATTCATCGAACAATTATTGATGAGGGGGCATCTACATGTATTATGTCGATGAGTTGCTAGAAAACTTTAGGATCTCCAACCTTGTCGCGATCTTCGACGACATTAAAAGCATTTGATGGACGAACATATACCCCATATGGGATTTTAAGTAACTTGCAAGTTGAACTGGGGGGGAAACAGTAGAAATAGATGTTGAAGTAATCGACAGAAACCTCAATTACAACATCCTACTGGGAAGGCCCTGGATATATGCTATGGCTGCAGTTGTGTCGACCTACTTCAGGAAGATTGCATTTCCCTTAAAAGGGGGAATTACGATCATCGACCAAAAGACATTTCTCCCCAATAGTTCCCAAGTTACGGGAAGCATTCTGATGATCCATGGAAGCCCCCATTCACTTCAAAATATCAGAGTAGGCCTACTAAAAGACCCTATATTAATGGGGACTTTTTCCCTCACACCTCCAACAATCTGGCGGAAGTGGCGATGGTAGGAACCTACAATATGATATCTTCTATTCAAAAGATCTCAGAAAATGATATTAGCATGGATCATCTACGGGTATTGCCTCCAAGCCCAATAGAAATATTGTAGCAATCAATGTTTTTGGCATGGGAGGCAAACCCAAATCAACGCTCATCAAGCGTTTGGATAGATAGGTCTAAGGAATATGGCACCCCTTCAGATCCTTGGTCGCAAGTATATAACACAGACGAAGGAATTGTTCAGTCAATGATAATTGACGGGGTGCCATGGGAAGATTACCACCATCGCTCCCATCTTTCGGATTGTCAAGAAGATACTACTGATGACCTTCATCTTCCTTCAGTTTTTGATTTCCTATGAAATACTATAAACACGGTGGATTTCGAGCAAAACTTGTCCAATATCGAAGAGACTATTGCCATAAATATCTCAACCAAAACAAATGTTGTAGAGAATATTTATGTTGGCAAATGTTGTTCTCTTTCAGAACTTGAAATATACGAAGCTCTTTTTCGCGAATTCAGAGATTTATTTTCTTGGTCATATGATGAAATGCCAGGCATTGACTCGAGTATAGTTGAACACAAAATCAAGATGTATCCATATGTCAAACCAATACGACAACGGCTACGGCAGGTGCACCCCAAGAAATCCGCTTCCATCAAGGCAGAAGTTGAAAAACTTCTCCATGCTGGTTTTATTTATCTGGTTCCTCTAACTGATTGGGTATCGAATATTGTTCCTGTAATGAAGAAACAAGGAATGATTAGAGTGTGCGTCGATTATAGGGATGTAAATCAAGCTTGTCCAAAAGACAACTACCCTACACCCTTTATTGACCAGATAATTGATGAATGCACCGGATGTGAAATCTTTTCATTTATGGATGGATTCTCCGGGTATAATCAAATAAATATCCGCCCACAGGACCAGTCAAAGACTGCATTTATTTATCCGTGGGGCACATTTGCGTATTGCAAGCTACCCTTTGGTTTAAAGAATGCAGGGCAAAGATTTTAGAGGGCAATGAATTATGCCTTCCATGACATCAAAAACATCGTTCAACCATATCTCGACAATCTTCCGGCTCATTCATGAAAGCGGACCGATCATCCACAGCATTTAAGAGCGATATTTCTACGTTGTCGACACTACAAGATACGACTCAATCCACACAAATGTGTGTTCTGTGTCAGTTTTGGTCGTTTTCTTTGCTTTGTAGTCTCAAGGGACGGGGTTCGTCTCGACCCATGTAAGGTTTAGGCAATCATAAATTTGCCTCCACCTTCAAATTTGCTTCAGATTCAAAAACTCCAAGGGAAAGAAAACTTTTTGAGGAGGTTCATCCCAAATTATGCCAAACTTGCTAAAGGTTATACACGTCTATTGAAAAAACAAGTACCCCTCATTTGGGATCAGGTCACGCAAGCTTCCTTGGATGCTTTAAAGGAATCCCTAATAAAAGCATCATTAATGTACGCTCCTGATTATCAAAAAGACTTTAACCTGTACCTGGCTGCAGCAGATACAACCATCGCAATGGTTTTAGTTCAAGAAGAAAATGGAATGGAACATCCTATATATTATTAGGATAGAAACTTAAATGATACAGAAAGCAAGTATTCCTACATTGAAAAGCTGGCTCTCACAACTATTCAAGCGATACAGAGGTTTCGACACTATGTCCTCTTTCTAAAAACTACCATTTTCTCATATTACAACCCCATGACTTATATCTTGTCACGTCAGTTGCTGGGGGCCAAATATTCAAAATGGATAGCAATTCTTCAAGAGTTTGACCTGGAATTTGTAAAATCCAAATCGAATAAATCCATGGTTTTCACGGAATTAATATGCGATCTCCCATCGTCGTCCAACGATGAAACATCTGAAGAAACCATCATGGATGAATCTTTGTTTCTGATATATTCAAGCAATCCGTGGTATGGGGATATAATCATCTATCTCTGAACCCAAAAATATAGGTCTAATACCTCTCGCTCGGAACAAAGACGTATTCGATACCAATCAAAATACTACATGATCGTCGGTGATACGCTTTACGGACGTGGTTTCGATACAGTTCTGAGGAGGTGCCTCACCCATGAGGAGGCCAAAAAAGTCCTGAATGATTGCCATTCAGGTGCGTGTGGGGGGCATCAATCTGGTTATGCTACGGTGCAAAAAATTTTACGAGCAGGATACTTCTAGCCAACAATGTTCAAAGATTGCATAACCGCAGTCAGGAGTTTCCATGCATGTCAAATTTTCGATAGCAAAACCAGAAGACCACCCGCACCTCTGCAACCAGTAGTTGTTGTTGGGCCATTCACCAAATGGGGCATAGATTTCATGACATGTAACCCCACCTCGACCAGGAGGCATGGGTATATCATAGTCACAGTAGACTATTTTACCAAATGGGCCGAGGCGATGCCTACATTAAACAACACCGACGAAACAGCTGCCCTTTTATTTTTCAATCATGTAGTCGCCAGATTCGGCATTCCACAGGCCATAGTTACAAATCATGGATCACATTTTCGCAATCACATGATGGTTGAATTGGCTGCCAAATTAGGGTTGTCCCACGATAGCTCTACTCCATATTACCCGTAGGCCAACGGACAAGTTGAAGCAATCAACAAGGTCCTGAAGTGAATGTTGCAAAGGATGATTGGAGTCCATAAAAGGAGTTGGCACCTGATCCTGTACTTAGCCTTGTGGGCCTACCAAACATTGGTAAGGAATGCAACTGGGTTTACACCCTTTCAACTGGTGTATGGCCTAGAAGCAATCTTACCAGTTTAGTGTGAAATCTCGTCCCTCAAAATCGCAGTCGACTTTCTCCCTGGAACTTCAGAAGAGGAGGCTCATTTCTTGGAACTAATCCAATTGGATGAAACCCATCGTGATGCCGCTTTGGCTAATGAAGCCCATAAGAAACGAGTCAAGGTGCAGTTCGACAAGAATGTCAAACCCCGTGTCTTCTCAGAAGGTGACTTGGTCTTACTTTATGACCAGGAATCCGATAAATTGGGAGCAGGTAAATTCAAGTCTTTATGGATGGGCCCCTATATTTTTAAACTTGTATTAGAAAAAGGGGCCTACGAGTTAGTGGATTATGACGAGATTCCACTAGTGCAACCCCGTAACGGGTTGTACCTTAAGCGTTACTACGCATGATTCAGTGTAGTAACCCCTATGCTTTTGTTACATTTTTGTTTTCGCTAAGGGTAATTGTTTTGGTTAGGTAATCCACCTTTTACATTTGTTGCAGATGTCGAACCTATTGGAATCATTTGTTGGATATGTCAATGGAGTGAGTCATAGTTCGCAGAACCTATCTTCTGTGGCCTGGGCCATTTTTGATCCAAGCGGCGAGTTAGTAAGTTTTAGAGGGGTATGTATTGGTCGGTCAACGAATAACATCCCTGAATATAGTGCATTGATAGAATTCCTCTCTGATGCCATCGCACATGGCATACGCCGACTTATCGTCAGGCTAGACTCACAACTCGTCATCCTACTACTCACTAGTATCTACTCCGTCCGAAATCCAGCCATCTATCGCATGTTCCTAAGGGTCAAGATTTTGGAAAGACAGTTTGATTCTATTCAATATTAGCATATTTCCAAAAATTTAAACACATTAACAAACTCATTGGCGAATTATGTGTTAGATAGATATTTGCAACATTTATAAAAAAAAGCATTTCATCAATATTTGCATCAGGATCATGTAACTTAACCAAAACAAAACTCCGAAAATCAAAAATATATATATAATTGTTTGTGGTTTACACATAATGTTCTGTAACCAAGAAAAAAATGGTCAGATGACCCAAAACTCAAAATGCTAGGGGGCACCCTAGTCTAATGATGCTGGTGATAACAAGTCACCGCCTGTGCAATCATGCATAAAAGCCTATTCCATCGACTCGGCACGCCAGTAGTATGTCACTGCAACCTCAGAGGCAGTTCGTCAGTCCTCACGTCTGGAATACCAAGAGTGAGGCCCTCGACCTGATCCTGCAATGCTGAAAGAGTCTCGGCCACATTAAGGTCGCGAAGGATAGCCCTTCCCACAGGCTCTCCTGCTCGAGCAGCAGCTGGCACTCTTAGGCGTACTACTGGTTGAACTGGTCCAACATCTGCATGAGCACATGAGTTTTGATTAGTCCTGATAGAAGAAAGCACAAGAACATTATAAAAAGAAATAATAAACAGAAATATGGTCAAAGAATTTACCGATAACACCCCACTGCTCGCCAGCCGGCAACACCAAATCCGGGTCACCCCGAAAATCCATTCCAGCATATGGATACTCAGAAAAAAACATCTCCTAATGGTTGAACCACTCAAAGAAGGTATCAGAAAAGGAAACCTAGGACTGACCAGCATGTCTGGCCATAAGGTCGATCCATCTCTGTATCCATGGCTCAATTGGTGGAGGTAAACCAAGTGAAACGTACTGCGGCTGCATCAGTGGGATCTTTTCCAAGGCAAACGTGGTCAAAATGGAACCATAACCAAAGTTCTTCAATCTTCCATTTTTTACCTTGGTTAGTTGTTCTTTCATCACAGAGAGCACTGCATCACACCAGTTGAACACCTTTGGTTCAAGGCATTCCAAGGCATACTGCATATAAGACCTGTTGGCCACATGAAGAGTCGCACTACCAGCCAGTCTAGCAAAAGTGAACAGAATGGTCCTCAAGGACTTTTCAGTGACATCTCGGATATTGATCTTGCTATCCTTACTCGGCTGAGATCCCTCTCTGCAGTACCGGCAAATATAATCTCTCACGGATTCACCCCCATGGGCCAAACCTGATAATGAGATAGGGGCACCATGCCTCGATAAGCTGGTCAAAAAATAGATGTCCACGACAGTCAAGGGGATAGATTTTCCTCTGATATGAAACACCTGGTTGGTAGGATCCCATGCATCAAGAAAATATTGCAACAAGTTGATTTGTTGCCTCATGCTAGAGATGCGGAAAAACTTGAACATGCCACAGTTCCGCAGTCCATTTACCGTAACCGGATCATGTAAAGCAAGCATGTCCTTTTCTTCATTCTCACGTTTTCGCCATGTAACAGGAATTTTGCTCCGATGAATCTCTGAAAACAAACAAGAGAAGAGTGAGGATCCTGATTTGGTGAAAAACAAGCAAAAAATTCCATGAAAAACTATGCACAAGTTTCCCTCCTTGCGCCCATCGCACCTTTCGATATAGAAAGGGTGCGATGGAGCCAGGGTGAATTTTTCAAACCCCAGAGGCTCAGAAAAACTAGGAAACATGCTCAGAATTCAAAAAGGAAAGAATGAAACTAAAGAGCTCATGCTTAGCTCCTACCTGGTCCAGACGGCACCAAGAATCGTCCGTAGAATCTCTCGGAATCAGTTGGTGAAAATCAAGGGGGGAAAGCACCTCTAGAGCTCCAACAAACCAATGTTCACATGAAATGGTAAAATGAGGGGTAAAATCCACTTTTAAATTACTTTTCACGTTATTCAAGTAAAAATTAGTGTTTTAACTCATTTTTGAAACATATATTGTTCATTTCTAATCGGTTTGATGAAGCAATTGAACATACAGTACAATCTTTGAAGGAACAAAGTGATTAACAGTGAAATTAAATCAATGACCATCGTCATCGAGCAGTTTTTATGTGGAGTTCAAGCTCGTTAAAAATTAAACATAAGCAGTGAGCAAATGTTTCCCCCAGAGTTTAAGCTCATTCATTAAAAAATGAACCAATTTCGAGTAAATAACCATCGTGAATGCGTTATTACCAGCCTTTGAAGCCTTGGTCGTGTTCTCGTCATCACCTCCACTCTGTATTGGCCGATCATTCACCTCCATTTGATTTTTACCCTTTTTGAGGAACAGCTGCGAAGAGTGATCCTATTAGCCATCCTTGTAACACTACCGTGATTGGAAAATTCCAAATTTTACCTGGAATTAGCTGCTACCCTAATTTATCACTCATTCCTCGAAAAACGAGTCTCCTTTAAGCTCTTTTCATTTGACTTGTAAAAGATGAAAAGATTGCTGAGAAATTAGCCTCTCCAGCTTGTTAAAGTGACCGGAAGTGCTATCCCTCCTCTAGATTTTAATATTTTTGGACCTGAGGGATTATTACATAAAAATATCGAGCGCTTTTTTGTTCGGCTCGTTAAAATTACAGAAAATTCATCCCTTTCGTATCATTTTATACTTTTTCGGACATAAGGGATTATATGATGAAAAAGGATTATTGGAGTTTTCTTTACTTCCCATTCAGACTCTCTAAAATTGAAAAGGACCGAGTTATCTTTGTCGTTAAGCTTGTTAAAACCTAATAGTGACAAACTTGTCCATATAGACAAGAACGAGTTTCACTATCGCTAGGCTCATTAAAACATAGTGATGGGTTTGCCCGAAGGGAAAATTATAGAACAAGCATATGTTATCCTCCTTAAGCTTGAAAAAAATAAAGAGGTACTGGTCAACAATGACTGGGGAAAATTTGGGAAGAAAACTTGAAGAAACTTTATTGGTAGCAAGTTGCTCTTGAACATGACACTTTCACTCCGCATCTGAGTCAGGTTGGGTTGTTCCGTTCACTGGTCATATCACCATTGGTCCATCACACCATCCACATTTGGGATTCATTAAGGCCCTCCTATGATGGATCGCTTCTTGTCGACATCAACTCATTATCCAGGAAGTCGATCTAACAACAACCCTTTCAGTACTTTGAAGCTTGCATGCCTCAATGGCAAGTTTCTCACTTCTGGCAACAGGTTTACATCATTGGCCTTCGACCGAAATATTTTGCATGGTGTTCGACGTCAAGTCCCTTTTCACACCATGCCAATTGTACTGTAGTACCTTGAGGGTCATCATCATTATCGGTGATTCCTCTTGCACCTGTTAACAACTTACATCACTGGCTGGTAATCAGGCGATGTCTTTCCATGTTCGACTCCAGAACATCTCTCACATGGATCGACTTGTACTTCGAGTGAAGATCGAACGAGATTGAAGACCCTGGATCTAGTTTCATCCATCCGGGCTGCGATATATATTCAGGAAAATAAATACATCAAATGTACATCATTGCTGCACAGACAATCATCCAAACTAAGGGATGATGGCTCTTCCAGAATCAACAGTCTGCACACAGATGATTGTCTGTCCTATGTACATGAAAATGAATTTATAAATTTGAGCATGGGAATGCCCACCTCAGCTAGATCATGAAAAATATTATGAAGATAATGTATTGTATTGTATCTTATTACAGGTCGCCTACCAGCTCGAAAAACTTCAGATCCTCATGATAAAGCATTTCACCCGACATCAAAAGATTAACGACCTCATGCTTTTGGGGGCAGCTGTTATAGACATTTTTGGGCACTGCAACCCCAATCAAACATGTCTATAAACGAAGGGCTCCTAAGTCCCTAAAAGTGTTGTTCCAACCCCTAAAAGAATAAGGTCAGCTGATGACATCATCTCCCAGAAGTTCTCCATGAAAAACTACTCAAAACTGGTCAAAACTGGACCATCTCACCTGCTCCATGGTCAAAGTGTGATGCATCCCACCTAAATGCACATGGGAGGTGCGATGCATACTGAAAAGCCATTCTATGGGGTGCGATGGGCGAGAGTGGACAAATGGCAGAGGCAGTATGCGAGGTGGATGATCATGGAATCTTCCAAAAGCTTCTCCTGTGACACTTGCCTCTCTGAATTCGCCCAAGGATGAGTAAGAGATCATCATTCTCCAAGTGGAATCAAGAACTATCATAGAGAGAACACTAATAAAATCCCAGAAGCTAACTCACCCCCCTTGCAAACATCTATATATGGATCCCTCATCCTAGAGATCTAGAGGCTGGAATTTTGTATCTTGTAAGGAAGTGTTGTTGGTTTCTTGTTGTAACATCATAGTGTTGGGTGATCTAAGCTTCTCATGAGGTGAAGAAGGGCTTCTTGCTGAGAGGATGACGTTGGGTCAGAACAATTGGTTGTAATCCTCTTTGCTATTCTTGATATTGATAAAGCTATTCAAGTTTTCCTCCACATTCTTATATGTTTGATGATATATGCTTTTGTGTGGTCAATATATATCTGGTCCTATATTGTTTATGATTGTAGACCTTTGTTCTTCGATAGTATTATGCTGCTTTCATTCCACAAGTGATCTTTGAAGTTGTGTTGACGAGAGAGAAGCGGCAAGGATCTATCAGAAGAAGGGAGAGGAAACGAGCAAGGAACTAAGTGCAAGACTGAGGTTGGTGTCCTTCATTCCCCTCTTATCTACTTCTCATAAAGGAAAACGAAAGTAGTTTTTAGTTTGTTTGTTTCTAAGATAGCTACCTGTCTTAGTGGGACTAGTAGCTTTGAGTGGACACTAGATTTCCCAATAACACCTAACAAGTGGGTTGAGATTGTTGACATCAGTAGGTCAAAAGGAGGCTTCTAGAAGACCTTTATGTGGCACCCTAAGGCCAAATTCGAATTCGAGTGGAGAGAATCATAAGATCATGAGGCTATGTGTCACATCTCCTAATTGTATTGAAACTCTAAAAAGACATGTGTCTTATCAGTTCCTATTTTGATTAGGACTCTAGAGGTAGGGAGAGAGATTCATGGACTCTCATTAATAATATGGCTTCTCATCTTTTTGTATAAATAGGAGATCTCTTTCCTTCATTGGTCAGCTTAGCTTAGAGTTTAGAGTTGGTAGCTTGGAGCTTGTAGTTTTTCTTTCATGGCTTTGGAAAGCTTTAGAGAGCTTTGTTGTACTTTGTAATTTTGAAGAATTTGAATAAAGCTTTAATGTTCTCAACATGGAAGGAGATGTGAAGTAGATGTCATGGAGCATATTAGAATGTAAGGTAGAGTAGATTTTATTTTGTAATTTTGCTTTGATTTCGTTCATATATGTCATTTTATCGATTTCAAGTTTGATAGTTTAGATTTTCCATTCATGCAATTTTAATTCATGCAAGTGTGTTCAACCGGTTGATTGTAGATTAGTTTTTTCTTTACATGTTTTTGCATCAAGTGGTGATTTGAGACTTGATTCCTTTGCTGAACTTTAGTTTTTAATTCCAGCTGTTATGCTTTTATTTTAGTGAGATTTGTTTATTGCTTTTTAGATAGATTAGATATCAATTCTTCATGTTATATGATGATATCTCCGGTGCCTTTAGCTTAACCCCGTTTTAGAAGTTAATTGGCGAGCTATATAGATTATAGGTGAAGTAATTGATTTTGCTTTCAATAGTCTGCAAGTAGATAGTTTAGATATCAGTTTTTCATGCTATATGATGATATCTCCGGTGCCTTTAGCTTAACTCCGTTTTAGAAGTTAATTGGTGAGCTATACAAATTATAGGTGAAGTAATTGATTTTGCTTTCATTAGTTTGCAAGTAGATAGTTTAAATGTCATTCTTTCATGCCATATTACGATATTTCCAGTGTCTTTAGCTTAACCCCGTTTTAGAAGTTAATTGACGAAATATTGGAATTATGAGTGAAATCAGTGACTAGTTTCCAACTTCCTTATTTTTTTTGGTTTTGAGTGCAGAAGCTTAGATTTTATTTTTGTAATTAGATGGACAGCAGAGACAATACCCTCATTTTTAGTACTTAATCTTTAGTTTGATTTATGTAGCTGCATGTTTACACTTTTGTTCAAGTTCTGATTTCATAGATAGCATGTTTTGAGATCTTTGAAGTGCTAAGTTTGGAAATTACCATAAGAGGCATAAACCTTGTCTTCAATTCTACCTCCATACTTGATCTTTAAAAGTATTCTTAAAACCTTAGAATAGGATTTCTATTTGTATTAAACACTTTAGGAGATAAACAAGAACAAAACTCCAAAACAACATAAACTAGAAAACATCGAAGTAAGGAAAAAGGTTAACTAAGAACATATGATGCACCACACTTCATTCGTTTACGATACCCAGATTGATAATTTATGTAGAGCAATTTAAGACGTTAAATTGACTAGACATTTTTGGCGTCGTTGTCGGGGAAGTGTAATTAGGAGACCTTATTTCTTACATCTAAAAAAATTTAATCATTCTTGAGTATGCTCTCCTCCTACACTTCGTGTGATCTGAAGGATCAAAAAAATGATCGTTATGTAAAAGAAAATAAAAAATTCTTGAGTATGCTCTCCTCCTGCACTTTGTGTGATTTGGAGGATCAGAAAAAGAATTGTTATGTTAAAAAAAAAGGAGACAAAATAAACTTTATCATTTCAATTGATTCAATTACAAGAAAAAAAAAAAATTTGAAAAAAATGAAACTCAACTGCTTTGATACGTTCAAATTGTCCAAAATTGTCTGGTTATGGTTTGTAGTGGTCTTCAAAATGTTGTATCTTGTTTTAATAAGGTCTTGCGACTTAGCTGCGGAAAGTGCCCTGATTCCGCAGCTAGTTGAGAATTCCGCAGCTGTTTCAAGGTTTAGCAGGTTACAAGTGTCCAATGAAGAAATCGACCACATGGGTATCTCCAAAATTGTCCTGACATGGATCATATGCTAGTCACCCAGCTTTGATCAATGAAAAATCAGCCTAAGACTTCAGTCAAAGTCCTGTTTTTAGCATGTTTTTCTTGAAGTATTTGCTACCTGAAATTGAAAATCATTAATCCTTTTAATAAAATTTTACAATTTCAGAGAAGAAAAAAAAAAGAAAAACAATCTATGGCTATCTTAAATCCTAGCTTCCACTGTGGCTTTAATAAAAAATCTACCTCCCTGATCAAGCTTTGGCCTGAAACAAACCTGCAAGAACATTTGTTAAAAAAAAAAAAATTACATTTCATACAATAAAACAATCTTTTCATTTCTTGAAGTTTAAGCTTAGGAGTAGACTTTGTAAGAAATGAATATCAGTTTTTGAAGGGGCTTAGCTTACATTTCCATAATCTGGGATGTTTCGACAATGGAATATGGAAAGGAAGAGGTAATGTCGTGACATCAGTAAATCCTTCTAATAACCAGCCAATAGCAATGGTAGTTGAAGATTCTATTGAAGAGTACAAACATCGATTGAGAGCCCGTGCTGAAGCTCATAAATTATGGATGCAAACTCCTGCTCCAAAGAGAGGTGAAATTGTAAGGTAGATTGGGGATGTTTTGAGATCAAAATTGGATCTACTTGGTAGACTTGTATCATTGGAGATGGGAAAAATCCTCGTAGAGTGGATAGGAGAGGTTCAAGAATCTATTGAAATGTATGAGAATGCATAGATTTGTATCATCCAACCACTAATTCGAAAATTCTACAGGCCGAATGCAGAACGGTGAAACTCAGAAAAAACGCAAAACTCAGAAAAATGTCAAATTTAAAACGTTATATTTACCCAACTAGTAGTGAATTTGAGGAAAATAAGACATGAGTTGTTTTTCCAGCTCGGTCAGTTATATAACCCAGAAACCGTTTGAAGAGATTCGTGGTGGTCTGGGAGAAATCTTTGGTTCTTTAGAGCCCATTTTTGATTGCCGCGTGTGAAAAAAATCAGTGTTTTTTAATAGTTGCGGCCATATTTTGATTTCCTTGAGAAATTTGCTCAGATCAGATTTCCTTGGCGGCTAGGTCATCCACCGTGTCACTGAATATGAGCAAAAAAAGATTTTTATTAAATGAATAGAGAACAATTCAAACACGGCACGCTTTGGTTGTTTGAGGTAACATGTCTTCCGCCACCCGTCTAATCCTATTCCATTTTTAACTTAGACTCACCCACGTCTCCTACCAAGCCTCACAACTTCTGTCTTTTAGTCATACTTCATTATGCCAAGGTGGATGTCGTGGTTTGTTTGGTTGAATCCGTGAATGGTTTCTTCAAATAGTTTCATGTTACATATGTGGACACTATGTCAAACCTTCTCCATTCTCGGCTAAAACAACTATTATCACTTCACATGCTTTTGCTGAAAAAGTCAATTCGTCAACACCTTCACCTTCTTTTGGCTGATGGTATAAACTATAAATGTCACACACAAACAGTTTGAATCTGTGTTCAATCGATTTGTATTATATGAATATCAAAAGGCATGCGATGATATAAAATCCGTCAGCACACGAAAAAAAATGCAGCAAAAGAGTAAGTACCTTGGCTTTCTCTATATGCCACTATAATTCACAGAGTTCCTACATGCAGACAATGAATAAAATAACTTAAAACTTATGGTTGACTATGGCATCCATTTTCCGCAGTTGACTCAACTTTCCGCAGCTAGCTCAACTTTCCGCAGTTGTTTTGTTAAACTCTAGGTTGCAGGTGTCATCAACCAAAACAAGCCACATGGGTAGCTGGGGGAATATCAGTACATGGATGGTGTCCTATTTATTTGGTCCAATTTGATGAAAAAGACCCCGGTCAAAGGGAAGTCAAATTGTGTGTTATCACTAAGTCGCCACACTGAGTCGCCACACTAAGTCGCTGCATGTGAAGAAAAAACTAATAATTTTGAATCAATGAAATGAATAAGTTTCTGCTCACTTTTCTAAAGGTATTGATTAATTTTGGACTGATGATAAAAAATGAATGGCTAACTTTGTATCCAATATTTTTAGGTACAGAACCGTGCACATTTCGCAGCTAAAGTCCAATTCCGTAGCCAGAAAATTCTCATTGTTCAAATAAGCCTATCTTGCTCATACAAAATCAGATTTTGATGATTTAAGTATTGTTGGAAAGATCTCAACAAGATCTATACAATGAGAAATCTATCATTAGAGTTTGAAATGGAAAATAATGAAATAAATTGTTGAAAAGAAGCAACATCAACTTGAGGCACTAATTCCAAATCAGGTATAAATTCTTTTGATTTTTCCTTTGAGAACTTGTTTCATTAATAAAATTTCTTAGTTTTGTGTGTAAATATCATAACTAGAGAGATTGATCACCTCTCTCCTTTGATAATCTTACATTCCATTGCAGAAGAAGTATTAGTTTTTTTTTGCAGGTTCTAGGAGGAAGGACAAATGGCTACAAGAGAATGGTGTCTCTCTATAAGAGACCAATTTGTTTCATAAGAGGATGATAAGCAACAAAGAGGAAATATGTTGATGCAAAATCAGATCTAAACACTTGAAAAACTTTCAGATACTATTGTCTCCATCACATCCGTCCATCACATCCATATTACATAATAAACCATTCATCTCATTTTCCTCCATATTTTCCATTTACATTCACATACACTTTCCATCCCTTTTTGTCCATTCATAACCCACAAATAAAAGAAAGAGGCTCATTCACATGCTTATTGCCTATTTCCATTTCTACTCTCCATTGCCATCTTCCCTTTTTATCTTTCATTTCCTGTCATTTTCATTCTGCAAATTATTGAGTCCATAGTCCTTTGAGTCTAAGTTCTTTGTAAAAACACCTTGAGGCTTGCATGCCTTAATGGCAACTCCTCATGCTGATAAACAATGGGAATACAATAATGTCCCTTGTTCATCAGATCTTCTAGGTGACTTGACATCGACAAATTCATTCGTACCTAGCAAGATGTGTTTGGGCATCTTGACTCTCATTGTCATCAATGGTGAGAGTGCTCGTGTTGACTAGTGGCATCCATTAATGGCCTCTAAGCCAACAATTTCCTACTATGTTCGACATCAGAACATCTTTTCACATAGTAGGAATTGTGCGAACAAGTTTTGAAGACATGAAGACTATTATTTTCAGCATTTTGGAGCAGATTCAACAAGTTTTAGTAGAAGCAATAAAAAGTCATCTTATCTCTCCATCCATGACTCCTCTTGTTCAGCCACTTGAAGAAGAATATGATCAGAATTTTTCAGCCACCACACATACAACTCATCCATTCCAAAGGGTAAGTGAAGGTACGTCATTTTCTAACTTTTAACCATAGAATTCCATAAAAAGCTAGAATGATAATTGTTGGAAAAACATTTCTCTTCCTCATTTCATAAAATTGCCAATACCATCATTTGGGGGGGGGGATACATTCATTTTCATATCTTGCCATGTCCATATCATATTCAGGAGCTCACATACTTCCAACATATATTAACTATTACATTGTTATTATAGGCATACAATGGCTTTTGAAAAAGTGCTTAAAGAATAAATTGGATACAAAGAAAAGCATGGCTGTCACACAAGAACCAACCATCATGCAATCCAATAAAGATATACTTTGCAACAATAATCAAAATATCATTATGCAAAGTTCAAAGATCAAAATAGGAGGCAACAACAAAAAAATGGCTGTAACACAAGAACCAACCATGTTGCAACTCAAGTAAAACACTTTACATAAATATGAAGTTATCAAATGATATCATGCAAAGTTAAGCCAAAGCTCAAGGATCAAAAAAAAAAAAAAAGAGTTAATGTAATATATATTGCATGAGGACATAAAATAGCTTCAGTTGGGGAGTATGTTGAGTCTTGAAAATGTTATTCATTTCCATTACACTTTCACTATTATGTCCATTATATCACTTCCATTCACGTCCATTTCACTACTATGTTACCACATTCATCCCACTTTCATTATCATTGGGCCACATTTATGTTTTTCCAATCTTTATTAATTCTAAGTCTTTTAAGTGAATTTGTGCTTAAAAATTAGGAAATAATGTGCATATGCTTATACCTAACCAATGGGTTGAAATTGTTGACATGTGTAGGTTGAAAGGAGGCTTCTAGAAGACCCTTATGTGGCACTCCAAGGCCTAATTCGAATTTGAGTGGAAAGAATCATGGGATCATGAGGATATGTGTCACATCTCCTAATTGTATTGTAACTCTAAAAAGACATGTGTCCTATCAGTTCCTATTTTGATTAGGACTGTAGAGGTAGAGGGAGAGATTCATGGACTCTCATTAATGAGATGGCTTCTAATCTTTCTGTATAAATAGGAGATCTCTCTCCTTCATTTGTTAGTTCTTAAGCTTAGCTTATGAGAGTTAGTTCTTTAGCTTGGAGTTTGTAGTTCTTCCTTGATGGCTTTGGAAAGCTTTGGAGAGCTTTGTTGTACTTTGTAATTTTGAAGAATTTGAATAAAGCTTTGATGTTCTCAACATGGAAGGAGATGTGAAGTAGATGTCATGGAGCATAATAGAATGTAAGGTAGAGTAGATTTCATTTTGTAAATTTTGCTTTGATTTCATTATGTCATTTGATTGCTTTCAAGTTTGATAGATTAGATTTTTCATTCATGCAATTTTAATTCATGCAAGTGTGTTCAACCGGTTGATTGTAGATTAGTGATAACTATTGGCATATTTTCATCTTTTTGATAACTATTGGCATATGAGATCATCTTGTCCTTCCTACTAACTTTTCTTTTCTGGAGTTTTAATTCAGCATTGTCCTTTTCAAGTTGTGATTTTCTTATTTCTTTTTCTGCTAGTTAGACATCATACTACTCATCAATTTATGATTTCTTTCTGTGGTCAAATGGCTATATCAGCAAAGAATCAGAATATTACTAACTGTAGTGTGGTTTAGTTGTCATATTACTTACTCATGGTTGCTTTCCATAAGGTAGATTGAGCTGAATGGAAAAGGACTAGAAGAGTTTAAGTAGTGTGATTAGTTCTTTTATGCAAGTTACATTTAGATATCATATTGCTTGACATGTTCATGATTACTTCCCCAAAGTAGATTGAGGTGAAGGGTAAAGGATTTGAAGAATTCAAGTAGTGTGATTAGTTTCTTTTATGCAATTTACTTTCTTGAACAGTTAGATGTCATATTTCTTAACTTGTTTATGATTACTTCCCAGCAGGTAGATTGAGCCGAAGGGAAAAGGATCTGAAAAGTTAAAGTAGTGTGAATTAGCTGCTTTGCTTTAAGTTTGAGTTGTTTATCAAGTTTTTGCTTTCTTTTCATTTTCAGCAGCAAGGATACTGGGCCATTGTCATTAGTTCACCATTTGATGCATTTATTTCCTCTTAAGAATTGATTTCAGTTTAGTTGTTTTAAAGCTTTCTTTTTAAGCACTTTCAAGTTTGAGAAAATCGTTGTAGAAACCATCACCATCTATACTCCATACTTCACTTTCATCCTCGCCATCACACATTAGGGAAAGATAAATCCAAAAACAAACTAAAGTAAGAAAAAGGTTAACTAAGCACATATGGTGCACCACACTTCATCAGTTTACGATACCCGGATTGATAATTTATGTAGAGCAATTTAAGACGTTAAATTGACTAGACATTTTTGGCGCCGTTGCCGGGGAAGTGTAATTAGGAGACCTTATTTCTTACATCTAAAAAAAAATAATAATTCTTGAGTATGCTCTCCTCATGTACTTTGTGTGATTTGGAGGATCAGAAAAATGATTGTTAAGTAAAAAAAATAATAAAAAAATAATTCTTGAGTATGCTCTCCTCCTGCACTTTGTGTGATCTGGAGGATCAGAAAAAGAATTGTTATGTTCAAAAAAAAAGGAGACAAAATAAACTTCATCATTTCAATTAATTCAAAAAAAAAAAAAAAATTGAAAAAAATGAAACTCAACTGCTTTGATAGGTTCAAATTGTCTAAAATTGTCTGGTTATGGTTTGTAGTGGTTTTCAAAACACTGTATCCTATTTTAATAAGGTCTTGCAACTTAGCTGCGGAAAGTGCCATGATTCCGCAGCTAGTTGAGAATTCCGCAACTGTTTTAAGGTTTAACAGGTTACAAGCATCTAATAAAAAACTGACCACATGGGCATCTCCAGAATTGTCTCGACATGGATTCTATCCTAGTCACCCAACTCAGATCGATGAAAAAACCAGCTTATATAGCTGTCTCCATTCCTAGCTTTCACTGTGGCTTCAATAAGAAAATTTGCATCCCTGTTCAAGTTTTGGCCTTAAAACAAACCTGCAAAAACATTTAAAAAAAAATAGATCGAATTGCATGGACTACTGTGTTAAAATAAAAACTCTGTGTTTTTGGGATTTGGTTGGACTCTTGCTGATATGGCTTTTAAAGAAAGGATATGAAGGATTAATTGGATATCTTGTAGAATATAATAACAATGAGCCAAAGAAAACGATTAATTTTAATGAGTTTGAAATTTTTGAGAATCTAAAAGAAGATGAACTCTGTATGAGAGATTCTCTTGTTGATGGTCGCATTACTACTGAGGCAGCAGCAAGATTCAAATTGCATTTCAAGAACACTCATTTAAATTAAGAGTAAAGACATTTGAATCAGCTGGCAATTATCTAACCAAAGAAGAAACTTTTGAAGTGATCGTTTTCCTTATGATTTAAAAGGCATTTCGGAAACACCATGAAAAGAAAGTAGATTGTTGCAGTCAGGTGTATACCATACAAATTCTGTGATTGGAAGGCTCGCAAAGTTTTTTTTTTTTTTAGCATCTCCTCCCCTAACTGATTCATATGTTATTGACTGCATCTGAAAACAATTTTTCCCCATCCGAGATTCAATCTTACAGCTGAGTGCAACAAACGCAGAACATCAACTCAAAAAAAAGGCAGAACAATGAAACTCAAAAAAACATAAACAACTAAAAAACGTCAAATTTCAAACATTCCATTTGCCCAAACGGCAGCGAATTTGAAGAAAATAAAACATGGGTTTTTTCGCCAGCTGGGTCAGTTAGATAACCCAAAAACCATTTGAAGAAATTGATGGCAGTCTGGGAGATCTCCTTGGTTCTTTGGAGCCCATTTTTGCTTGCCGCGTGTAAAAAATGGATTTTTGAACAAATTGTGATTGAATTCGACGTCCCTGAGAAAGGGGAATTCTAATTTGGTTCTATGCTGGAACCTACTCTACCTCTACCATGTCTTCCACCCTTTTCCACCACGTCCTCTATCGTTAATTCCACCCGTTTGCAATTCATTAATGCCTGTTAACAACAGTTTCAATTTAAGACGGCTCTCCATTACATGATCTGGTTAGATACGGCTCTTCACAGCCGATTGATAGATGTGGCATGGAGTAGCATTCAATCTTGATTTTAATGCATAATGGCCTCATGATTAATCCTCGGGTTTAACTCGTATTCGATTGCACTTTCACACTCCACCTATAATCATGGGAAGTGACCGATTTCATTACGGCTCCTCTCCACCACATAATTTCCACAGCCATTTCATAAACGTGTTTACATCTCCTCCGCATCCATTATTTTAAAGTATACTGGGTTCACTTCATATCTCCACTGTTCTATTGAAGCACAGTTGCATTTCCACTTTGTTCATATCAGTCTTCGCTCCATTTCATGAATGCACCTCGGCTGCCTGTCTTCTGTTTTCCGCTGACAGTCCCTGAATCTTGTTCACTCCCACTACCTATTAACTGGTTTACATTTCCAGTCATTGTTGTCTTCTCCATAAACCCCGTAACCCAGCCGTCTTACCTTTGTTAAACCCTCACACACAGACAAATTTTAAACTGAAGGAAGGATGGGTCGGTTATTAAGGGCAGAACAGGAAGGGCCTAAGTTTATGGAAGGGCCAAATGGTTATGGTCATGGTTATAGGTTGTTTATCAAACTATAAGTCCATCACTAAAACTGTTTTGCTCCATTCACAGAGTTCCTACATGCAGACAATAAAAAAAAAAAATTCAAAACTGATGGTTGTCTGTTTCAGCCACTTTCCGCAGCTGATTCAACTTTCCGCAGCTGATTCAACTTTCCGCAGTTGTTTTGTTAAACTCTAGGTTGCAGGTGTCATCAAGCAAAACACGCCACATGGGTAGTTGGGGAAATATCAGTACATGGATGGTGTCCTATTCATTTGATCCAATTTGATGAAAAAGACCTCGGTCAAAGGAAAGTCAAATTGTGTGTTATCACTAAGTCGCCACACTAAGTCACTGCATGTCAAGAAAAAATAATAATTTTGAATCAATGAAATGAATAAGTTATTTGTTTACTTTTCTGAAGGTATTGATTAATTTTGGACTGATGATGAAAGATGAATGGCTAACTTTTTATTCAAGATTTTTATCTAAAGAAACTGTGCACATTCCGCAGCTAAAGTCCAATTCTGCAGCTGTTCTCTAATTCCACAGCCAGAAAAACCTCATTGTTCAAATCAGCCTAAGTTTTTCATACAAAATCAGATTTTGATGATTTAAGTACCATTGGAAAGATCTCAACAAGATCTACACAATGAGAAATCCATCATTTGAGTTTGAAATGGCAAATAATGAAATAAATTGTTGAAAAGAAGCAACATCAACTTGAGGCACTAATTCCAAATCAGATATAAATTCTTTTGATTTTTCCTTTGAGAACTTGTTTCATTAATACAAATTCTTAGTTTTGTGTGTAAATATCATAACTAGAGAGATTGGCCATCTCTCTCCTTTGATAATCTTACATTCCATTGCAGAAGAAGTATTAATTTTTTTGCAAGTTCCAGGAGGAAGGACAAATGACTACAAGAGAATGGTGTCTCTCTAAAAGAGACCAATTTGTTTCATAAGAGGATGATCAGCAACAAAGAGGAAATATGTTTATGCAAAATCAGATCCAAACACTTGAAAAACTTTCAGATACTATTGCCTCCATCACATCCGTCCATCACATCCATATTTCATAATAAACCATTCATCTCATTTTCCTCCATATTTTCCATTTATATTCACAGACAATTTCCATCCCTTTTTGTCCATTCATAACCCACAAATAAAAGCAAGAGGCTCATTCACATGCTTATTGCCTATTGCCATTTCTACTCTCCATTGCCATCTTCCACTTTTATCTTTCATTTCCTGTCATTTTCATTCCGCAAATAAGCCCTGCTTCAATGCAAATTATTGAGTCCATAGTCCTTTGAGTCTAAGTTCTTTGTAAAAACACTTTGAGGCTTGCATGCCTTAATGGCAAGTCCTCATGCTGAAACAATGTGAATACATTAATGTCCCTTGTTCATCAAATCTTCTAGGTGACTCGACATCGAAAAATTCATTCGTACCTAGCATAATGTGTTTGGGAATCTTGACTCTCATTGTCATCAATGGTGAGAGTTCTCGTGTTGACTAGTGGCATCCATTAATGGCCACTAAGCCAACAATTTCCTACTATGTTCGACATCAGAACATCTTTTCACATAGTAGGAATTGTGCCAACGAGTTTTGAAGACATGAAGACTATTATTTTCAGCATTTTTGGAGCAGATTCAGCAAGTTTTAGTAGAAGCAATAAAAAGTCATCTTATCTCTCTATCCATGAATCCTCTTGTTCAGCCACTTGAAGAAGAATATGATCAGAAATTT
>APFE030351906.1:244088-310900 GCA_000404065.3 Pinus taeda
CTCTTCCATACTGTCCTTTAAAAAGTAGTTCTTAAGACCTTAGAATAGGTTCCATTTGCTTACACTTTAGGAACCAACAGGAACAAACCCCAAACAAACACAAAACATAAAAGACGAGTAAGAAAAAGGTTAACTAAGCACATATGGTGCACCACACTTCATCAGTTTACGATACCCGGATTGATAATTTATGTAAAGCAATTTAAGACGTTAAATTGACTAGACAGTCATACCTTGATATAGATCAACATGAGAAGAAAAAGAGACTACTAGTGCTACAAGCAAAACAATTCAGTGACTCATAACAACTATTAGGTAATCGCCATGCATATGTGCTAGCAGGTCACTATTGTCATTCGAGGAGAAGGAGATGATGGTTTATCTCCTAGATAGAATGGTTAGCTTGTAGTCTATATTGTCAATTTTTTCCTCTAGCTCTACCAATCTAATAAAATTCTCATGTTGAGTCCTAATATACCTCCCTATGGCACCTACAATATTCAAATGATATTTAACATTGTGCCATATTTGAGCCATGATTTATGAAGAAACGAGAGCATATGTAATGCACCAAGTATAGTGAGAACGACAACCCCTCTTTCGTAAGTTGGCATCATATCAAGGTGGGGCAGGGGGGAATATTTATGGGCATCTTCCTTGGAGGTAAAAATAATTATATTATTAATAATTATTTGATTAATTTGAATGCTCACAACCAATACTTTTTTCGTATAAGGTGGTAGGAAATTTGCATTAAATCACATCAAAATGATTCTTACTAACCTGCCACAAGAGAAACTAAAATGGACGCATAACATTATGGCTTTTTCCCTAATGAAAATTTTGAAAGTGATAAAAAAACATGTTATATAATACCTAATAAATGTGTTATAATATATTATTCAAGATTGATATCCTATTCTATCTTCATTTACCACTAAAACCAGTATGATGTCAATTTCCATTATGCTAAAATTATTCAATAGGGGAGCCCACCCAGATTACAGTAGGTGGGCTTCCATCTTCATCAAAATATACTAATTACATATTGGAAATATTTCCTACCATTGTTTTCATTTTGATATCAAACTTTCTAATTTGTCTTTGCATCTCATCCATGCATAGAAAAATCTCCTATTTCTTCTTGAACCAATCCACCAACATCTTTCCCATTATGGTCTTTAATTTCTAATAGATATCCACTATCTACATTTATATGGTGTTCCTATATATTTGATCAAATTATAGTCAATGATGGAAAAAGAGAAACAAGGTATGCAGGAGTAGGAGAAAGGTATGAAGGAGAAGTTTGAGTAGCTTGGAGCAGAAGCACAAGAAGAAAAAATGGCAAAGGAGAAACACAAGAGAAACAAAGGAAAAGGAGAAGTGAAAGAGCAACAAAGGCATAGGATAAGCATGGTATGTTGTAGGGATATTTGACAGCAAGAGATGAAAGTGATGGCAAAGGAACAACAAGAACAACAAAGGGTAAAGGACTAGGAAAATATGATGGGACATGTATTGTTGGTGGCACACTTGTATTGATACAAGAATTATTATACCTTGGAGGTAAAGGAGAACAAATTTCTAGCATGTTTCCTATGTTGATTTCATATATTGTTATGACAAAGAAGCAATACGATATACTATATATGGTTGTTATGTTTTCAAAGAAGTTTGGTATTCTTAGCACGCTTGTTGTGTAAGGCTGATTTAAAGATTGGTTTGGTTGAGATGAATTGTTGTAATGCAAGGAAAAGGAAATATTCCATGAAAGCAAAGGAAAAACAAATCCATGATGCAAGGTAAGGAAAGATGCAAGGTAGAGGCAAAGACATGGACAAATTTTGTGATGCAAGGCTATTTAAATATGAATGCAAGATTATAATATTGCAAGTTATTTATTTATTTTATTAACATGAAGAATATGAATGGATGCCATTTGTGTATGATGAAATTCATTTCATATATTTTAATATTGAAGAGTTTAAGTGGTTTTGGAATTGAAGAGACACCCTTGGAATGCAAAGAGACAAGTTTTGTCATTTCATATTCGTATGAGTGGAACATGAACAACCATAAAAGTTCATTTATAGATTTGTGCAAGGTTGGAGAGGTGGTTGGTTAGAGTGTTAGATAATGTGATAGATGATTGATATGTTATGCATTAGTTACTTGGCACATACGAAGCTTGTGTGAAGAAAATTTTAAGGGAAGAAGAGGTAGAGATGAAGATGGAGTTATGTAGAACTGATGACTAGGTAAACCAACACATTGTTTATTTTGGTTAATATTAGGGGATTTTAGTCTTATTTGAACTTGTGGCTTGATAAATATCTAGGTGGAGCTGTTTGAGGTAGGAGCCTCTTATGGGTTGTAGCCTGTAGAAAACATATGGGAGTTGTAGCTTCCTTGCATGTTTTAGCTTGTTGAGGTAGAAACCTCCTATAGGTTGGAGCCTAGAAAAAATCAACTGTAATAAGGAGTAGGAGCTTGCCTTTTCATCACAATAATAATAAAATCATGGTTTTCTCCCTTTATGGGTTTCCACTTATATCTAGTGTCAATATGTGTTGTTATTACGTGTTGATGTGATGTTTTGGTTTTCTTATTACTTGTTGTTCACATATTCAGTTTACTAGTCATTATGTGTTAATCTTCCAATGTAATGTTTCAATTAATGAGTTTAATGAAAATAATTTTAATGTCCATGAATGGACTAAACTGATTCACCTCCCCATCTTAGTTTAGTAAAGTTTTCATCAGTTGGTATTAGATCCAAGTTCCTTCTATGTAAGGCTAAGAACTTGAAGGTAGGCCAGGTTAAGTCATGGACTATCAAAGTGTACCTATGTTGAGTGCAACAAACTTTCCTGATTGGAGAGATAAGGCTAAAACAAAACTGATAACTTATGGACTTGGTGTATGGAAGCTTGTAGGTGATGGTTACTGCAAAGAATCTCCCTCTATGAAAGAACAACCGTGGAATGCTAAGGAAAAATTTGTTATGTATAAAAATCTTCATAATAAAGATCTTGATACAATGATAGACTTAAATTCTGCGAAATAAATATGTGATAAATTTCAACTCATGCATGAAGGAGGCACTAGTGGCTATGCTATGGGAAAAGAGAAGAGAAACATGAAGAAGAAAAATACTTGTCAAAAAGAAAAGGTTCAGTCAAATGAGGTCTCTGCTAGTGTGAATGGAACTTACTGCCATGAAGAAAAGACAATTGAAGAACAAGACAAGCTTGACATAGTCTTGATTGAAATAGGAAGATTGAAGAATCAAAACAAATATCTGAAGAAATTGGTGCAAATATGTGATGAGAGACAACATGAGCATAAGGAAGAAATTGTTGGCCTAAAGAAAGAACTCAAAGAAGCAAGGAGAGTAGGAGAGGTTATGAACAATTAGCTGAAGGAGAAAGAAGCACAGGGTAAAGAGTTAGAAGCTAAAGTTGTCTTAGTAAGTAATGAATTAGATGAAAAGAGCAGATTACTTAAAGAGTTAGAATATGGGAGGGTCTCCAAGAAGAACTCATAAGAGAAGAACAATAGCTCAAAAGAAGTTATAGAGGATAATGAAGTAGCCCTAAAAAGACCATTAGAGGAAGGTACAACAAGAGTAAATGACAAAGAAACAAAAAAAGCCAAGCAACAACAACAAGAGCCAAAGAATGAGCTGAAGAAAATGATTTTCGCAAAAGGTAATTTCCTCCTAAAGATGAGTTCAAAAAATTTGGACGATCTCAAAGGAGATTCTTTTCTCCTACGAAAGATATAAAATGTTTTTCTTGCCATCAACATGCACATGTAGCAACATATTGTAAGAGAAAGCAAGTCAATACCTATCAACATCAAATTCAATGAACAAGAAGGCTCCCTTAAGTGTGTAAACAAAGAAGAAAATCATACACTAGGTACAAAAATATTTTCTATGGCTATTGTTATTTTTGCAATGAATTTGGACATAAATATGATGAATGTAAACTATCTGTAAATAAGAACTAGAGAATAAACACACAATTTTCACAATATCTTGGTCAAATAAGATGTTATTTGTATAGAAACCTTGGACACAAAGCCAAAGACTGTAAATTTACAAACACCTTTAAGAACTCTAGACATATGATGAAAGCTAATGAAGTCAAAAGAAGAATTCAATCGGTGTTAGAGTAGTAACAACATCCCAGGGGGAGAGAAGTCCTATAAATACTCATTAGAGATGTGGAAATCAAGAAGATGTTAGTAGAAAATATTTAAAGAAAATTTGAATGTAGAGCAAAGTCAACTTGAAAGTGAAAATCAACCTCCACCACTAGTATATTTTTCTATGTAGAGAAATGATTTGAATATCTTGTGCATTTTCAAATCTAAGCAGCGCACATTACCAAAAATCAAGTCAATTGAAATGGATTGTTTGACTCTCAGGACTAGAGACAATAAGAAACTATATGATGCTAAAAAGATTTAATATGTAGGAAAAGAAAATGAAAATATTATAAAGGAGAAATAATATCTTGAATTAGAATTATATTTGAGAGCCAGTATACTATTCAAGGAATAAAGGACAATTTAAATGCTTTAAAAGAGAAAAAATGAATACTCAAGTTGAATCCCTTGAAGAATCAATTCTTGTCTTGCAAGACCATAATAAAGCATTTTTAGATGAGTTGTTATAGTCTTGAAAGGAAAGAAACATTCTTAAAATGAAGCTAAACGAAGTCAAACAAGAGAATAGACATTTGCAAAGTGAAATAGAAAACTTAACAACACGGGAGACACAAACCTCTAGCTATCTTTCAAGAGTTGAGATTGATGGAGGTGGTGTTCGTTTTCTTATTTAGAAAGAATTGCAATAGAATTTGGAAAACCAATGAGCCTTTAGAAGAGGTGTGGTAAATTCTACATACAGACCTCCCAAAGGCCATTTAGTGTTTTAAGATAATGAATAGAAGGACCTTTCTTCCAGAGCTCTATGTATTTCTTGAAGATGCTCCCAAGGATGATGACAAGATGTTGGAGAACTATGAAACACAATATGTTCAAATGGTTATGGATTGTTTTATCACCATCTATTTGGTACCTCAAGACATATAGCTTGTATTGGAATGCCAATAATTAAAGTAAAGAAGTATAAAATACATGATGCTCCGACAAGTGATGAAAAAACTAGAATTTCTCATCTTGGAATGGCACTAGTGAGAATCTTGTTGAAATAAATAAATAAATAAATAATATATATAATAAATATATGATATATATATATATATATATTAATATTATATTATTATATATATATATTATATATTATATATATATATATACTATATATATATATATATATATATATATTATATATATATATTATATATATATATATATTATATATTATATTATATATATAATATATATATATATATATATATATATATAACATCAGTTCTAGCAAAGTAAAGAATGGCGAATGTGTAACACCCTCCTCCCACATCTAACCAAGCAACCGGCCAGACAAGGTAAACATGTGATGTAAGGCCACTATGATATGATTTTACCTCCTAGGTAACCTTAAAGGAATGGAATTAACGGAAAAACAACACACAGACCTCCATCAGGAGATTTAGGACCCCTAGGAGCTAATCCATCACTCTAGGTTCCCAACCCCTGAGTTAACCTAGCATTTAGATGAATTATACCCAAATTCGCTCCCATTACAGGGCATGCATGTGATTGTAACCGTATAGTCACTCTCATAGGCCTTCCTGTCAACGACCAGAGACCTAAATTTCTAGTTCTATATTAGAGACCCCATGATTTAAGCCACTTTTTCAAGCCCAAAGCCTAGGCCACTGCCCAGAATGGAATGAATGCTTAGAATCAGGAAAATTACAAGGAAACAATGATGCAAAAGCAATGAGATGATCAAGACCTTAGCTAGACCCCTACTAGCCATGACAGACATTTCATCAAACATATTGTGAACATGTAACCTATAGGTGTAAACAACAAAATTAAGGGTAGGGGTCTCATACTTACCTGAGAATCGCTATGAACCATTGATTCCTCATGTCATTTGTTGCATATTTGTCTATTAGGTCATAGACACATTATCCATTCACAAACAAGTAAAAACATGCTGAGATCAATAAATAGCCGTTGTCATAAAATATACATATAACCAACATATCAGGGAAAAAACTATCAATAAAGTCATAGCCATATACACCACATATAATCCATCATAATACTCATAGAAATACCAGGAGATATCACCTTTCATTAATGATGAAAAATCCAAACCCAGGATGAGACTTCCACATTCCACCCGACCGTATAATGGCTAAGCCAAATCTCTCTTCAACCATTCACCTCTGTGCCATATTCCAAGCATGAATGTGGGATCTCATAAAACACATCAATCAAAACTCATTCAGGGCTTCTAGAGGCCATCCACCTCAAACCTTCATATAATGATTCCACCTCATGGTCATACATCACCATACCATCATCAGATCAGTCTCTATCATAGCCATCCAAGGCTCTAGAGCGTTTTTCCAACTAAGGCTCCAGGACTAGTAACTCAACCCATGACCTTTACTAGACTCTAGAGTGTTTGTCCAACCAAGGCTCCAACACTAGTAACTCAACCCACCAAGGGATCTAGAGTATTTGATAAACCAAGGATTTAGGACTAGTAACTCAACCCATGTTGATACATGGCTCTAAAGAATTTGTCCAACCAAGGCTCTAGGACTAGTAACAAAACCCAATCTGATATAGGGCTCCAGAGAATTTGTCCAACCAAGGCTCCAGGATTAGTAACTCAACCCAAGCTAAGGAACATGAGAACCAACAAAAAAAATAATGAAAGTAAACCCACAATCACCATGGTTATCCAGAAAATGGCAAGGCTAGGAAAATCCACTATCAATCTAGACAATCCTCCATGCCAGTGACATATCATGACCAAGAATCCACATGCATGTGCCATGCATGCCCAAATTAGTGAAGGAAACATACATGTAACTCGATACCTGTAAGAAAATCTGATGTAATTACTAATCTTGATGCCCTGTTGCACTTCCTTACTCTTCCTTTGCCTTCTTGCTCCAAAAATCCAAGTATGCCACACCCTCCAAGAGTGTTGCAAGAAAACTCTAAGTATCAAAGGGTATGGGAGAGAGAGATAATAATGAAAGAGACAAAAACTAAACTAACCAAGTCTTGCCCACTGATCATCATAAGCCCTTTTGTTAATGAGGCCTCTATTTTCTTCATTTTCCATTATTTTGCTTCATTTTCATTCTCACATGCAACTTGTGACCTTTCACCTTCCTTTTCTCCTAATTTCCATTATTTTCATAAATAAAATTCTAATAAATGCCTCTTGCCTTTCCAAGGCCTTTTCCATTGTCTTTTCCAATTTCCTTAGCCATAATAAACCAAATCAACACCCATTAGGATGTTTCCCTATCATTCAACTTGGAATACGTGTCCCATGACTGCATATTTATATATTTTTATATGGAATTTTATTAGGGCTATTAGAGAACCCTCCCCCTTGGGGGAACGCCATCCTCGGTGTTCAATGACACATATACCAAAATAAAGAAAAACCATACTACCCATGGAGATTTATAACACAACTCATTCTAATATTTACAATGATTGTGCATTTACTAGAGTTTTATAACACATCTCATTATAGTATTTACAATAACCACATATCCACATACACATTTTCTTCAACCAACAAATAACCATACTGCCTATGGAGCTTTACAAATCCAACTCGATACAATATTTACAATAATATGCACATATACACATTTTCTCAACCAACAAATAAAATATATGATGCATGCACCCGCAACAAGGGAATCTAGAGGCTCAAACCTCCACCCTCAAGTAATACCAGGATTCACCTCCTTCCCAAGAAGTCCAAAATCCACTGCCACAGTCAAACTATATCTAATGTCTAGCACTATAATCCTATGCCATTTGTCCTCTCAGTGAACAGTTACTAGCTCATTGTTCCAATGAAAACTCCCAATGTGCATCTGATTCCATCTGGAAATGATAATGACCAAAACAAATCCATTCCTGACCTTCCCTTCTTTTCTATAAGTCCCTTGGGAAATTTTTTCATCCCCTTCCATGTAGTCGCTCACCTTCGAAGTTCCACTGGCACCCTCATCTTGGGTAGTCCATCCCTTGGCAAGGCTTCCTCGCATCAAAAGATACAAAAACAAAGGCATATCCTTGCCTCAAAACCATCATATGGGTCATAGCATGCTCATGGAAATCAATGGACACTATTGGGTACCAGTGTCCCACAATGGCCCTATTCCTGAATGCTTTGCTAGCATTCCTTTTATTGCTGCCAATTCTTGCAGTCGATTTCAACCACTGAACTAGGCATTTCTATATATCCTATATGAAACACATAACTTCCATTAGATTTAAAATAAAATTGAAATAAATTCACATCAGACCTCATTGGTAGCTCGTCAATAAGGTACATTTTCAATCTTGTTCGCTTCCTGTCACATCAAGTCAAACTATCATATTTGACCAAGTCAACATGTATAAAAGTATCTCATCAGGTTAGATCAAAACATAACCATCATATATCAAAATCATAAATCACAAGTAACCATCATAAACTAGAATCAGAGATCACATGTAATCAACATAGACCAAAATCATAAATCACATGCAATATAATAAAACTGAAATGAGATACTTATCCTTTAATCAATCCTTAGCTTTTTCCTTTGTCCTTATCCCATATGCACTCTGGATTGGTTGCTACACTTGAGAACGCCTACTGCCTTCTCCACAACCATGTGCATATACCCATAGTGTGAAGCACACACATACAACCACACATGACATACAACATCATGCAACACATGAAACTACAACTGATTTATAACAAAAATCATACATCTATACCTGATGTACAACGCCATGTAATACATGTACTTACACCTGGCATACAACACAAAAAAATACATGTACTACACAAAGTACAACCCAGTGAATACACATGTCATGATACCATGACTACACAATGCACATACATAGTACTTCATGCCCGCAACCCTTCATGTATGACATGCATGTAATACCACACATACACCAGTACCATATGTACAACACGTGCACAATACCTCATGTACAAAGCACCACTAGCACCACGTGTGCATAGCATCACATGTACATGGAACCACTTGCACAACGTGTATACAATGCCACTTGTACACTGCACCACCTATACAATGTGTACACAATACCACATGTACACAATACCACATGTACACAATACCCCATGCACACATGTACACAGCACTACATGTACACATGTACACAACACCACATGTACAACAAGCACACAACACCGTATGTACATAGCACTACATATCCAACATGTATATAGCATCATCTATACACAACACCACATATCCAACATGTGCAAAGCACCATATGCACACAACAACACATATCCATCATGCACACAATACAACATGTACACAACAATGTATATCCAACATGTACATAGTACCATCTATACCCAACTCTGAATATGCGACATTCATATAACACTATTTGTACTAACACCCTGTACATAATATTACATAAGCAACATGGACACACACTACATATGCACAATACTGCATTCACACAATCATCATAGATGCAACATGTATGACATATGCACAATAATAATACCACACATTTGAACCCACACTACCTCTACCAAGAAATCTTGCTTCCAGTGTATTATCTATGCTTGTCCCAACATGTCACATACCACATTGATTTCATTTCACTAATGTATCCCTTGGTATAGCCTGTCCATAACATAGACCTAATATAATCACATAATATCAACTCATAACCACATGATACTTACCTCATATATTTATCATGACTATTTTTCCACTTGATTCCTCATAAACTAGGAACCTCTTCATGTCATTCACCTGCATAAGCAATCATTTCTCCACAAGAATGATCCCTAACAACCTGTCATGGAGTAACATAGATACATGGATACATACATATATAATCATCAACATAAAACAATCATCATCCTATCAGAAAACAACATACATACATACATGCATAGATATATAAACATCATCATAATCATGATCATAACATAATTACTAGATAACATAAGGTCTAGATTAAGAGAACTTTCTTTATTCATGCACAACATTGAGAACAATCATTCTTAATGATATCCAAGGAATCTGACACCTCAGATCCATTTACTTTACCTTTTTTGGTTACCTTTCTCATTACTATACTGCCACTATCCATTTACACCAATGGATCCAACCAATCCAACTGGAATTCATAGCTTACCTTCCGTTGTGATTACTCATGCACAAAGCCTCATATGTGTCTTACATACCTGTTGAGTACCACACAAATCTCCTTGAGTTCCATTAAATTTCCTTCTTTCCCAACCAATTACCAAGACTCAAAACATAAAAGGCAAGCCAAGAAACAAACAAGGAGGGTCATGAAAACCAATAACAACAATATGAAACCACAACCAAAGTAGCATGGCCATGCACTAAACATAACAAAACTGGAAATCAAGCTCAAGAAAATCACAAAAGACCAAAGGCACAAGAGTAATAATAGACATCATGACTCAATCCCCATGGTTCCTAAGGAAACTCAACCAGAGCCTTCTTCAAGGTTTCAAGGCAACCTCTATTGCCATGCAACTCCCTACATCATACTTCCATAAACACATAACTGTTAGTGCATAAATAGACATAAAAATACACAATTACCTCATTTTTTTGAGCCAAAAACATTTCTTGCAACACATCCACGCCATCTCTCAAGGGATTCCATTCATTTGACAGATCCATATGCAATTAAAGACTAGCTAATATTCATGCCAAGTACATGTTCACAAATATAGCATGTATCCACATAATGTCAGACAAGATTAAGGTTAAGAAGACTTCCTATAGGAAAAACACTCATTCATTTGGAATTAGGGTTTCCAAACATAGCCAAAGGAATTCTTGTCCAACTCCTTCCTTTTAACGTTTTACTTTGCTGCAATTTGAGGCTTACTATGCATTTTCACATCACCCAACTGTTAGTGATATAAACACATGAACTATTACCTTGTCAGGCTAATACCAACATGCTTCCTACAACTGTTCACACATGTCAACCACATGTTCTAGATATCAAGACAATCATATCTATCAATTGAAATCAACCTTTACCAAGACTAACAAACATGTCATAATCCATAGTCAACTCATGGTCAGTAGACAAAATGCTACAACTATCACCTACTACACTCAAGTACCCATCAACAATCTCAACACATATGTATTAGTACAATCATCTTAAAATAAGATCATTGGAACACATACTCATATTATGCAATTCATCAAACATTCAACCAACTTGCAAACATACCATGTTAAATGAAGCGACTAGACAACATAATAGACACCAATCAAACAATCATAATCAAACAATCAAGCACCAAATATACGACATAAGTGAACTCATACCTTAGTATATATCAGGGGAGGCTATCTTGTCTACACAATAAAGCTAGGTTATGACGATACATCTTCACAACATATCAACTCAAACATAAATCATGATATCCATAACAATAACTAACTAACATGTTCACATCATAGGCTCATAAGCATTTGTTGTTCATGCATAAAAATCACATATGCATGATCAATCTACGACACCATATCACAAATATATCAGCTTATACTTGAATATCGCAACCATAACAATCTACATAGGTCAAAGCAGGTTAACACAATAAATATAACATCAAGATCTTCAATGCAATAACCCTAATCATCAAGTTACCAACATATAACAACCATAAGCTATATATCATTCTCATCAACAACATATAACCTAATTGTCAAGCTAACTATCATATAACAACAACAAGTGAACCTATAACATACTCGTCAACAACATATAACATAGTCATCAGGTTATCTAATATAAAAAAACAATAAAAATGCACACAACTACAAGTTACTATCATTCTTGACTATCTAATGCATGTGCATATAACTATACTAATCAACTGACGTCCATCATGAATGTAACCATAAAATCAAAAGACATGTACATAAACCTAATGTATATAAACCTAATCCATATAAAAATCCTTAACTTACATACCTGCATTCCCACATACAATACTTGTATGGCAATCTACTGTTACCCCAAAGTCTAATGCTACAACCTCATTATAATGATCTGCATCTCCTACTTTATCTCAACCAATACATTAGCATCATAACAACCAATAGCACCATGATTACCTAAATTGGATACAATGACTTCACAATGCATATTTGACCTATTATCCATGCATAACTATAACCAAGACCATACATGCATAACAACTACATATATACGTATAACACATGAGTACAAAACCATATACACACCATTCTAGCTAGAATCTAGTCATGAATGTATGACCATACCAACTAAACAAACCATGACCTTATGCATGACAACAACGACCACCTCACATGCACTTGATAATATGTGATCATTGACGTGCATAATAATGCATAATCAACCATACACACATGAAGACATACTCTACGACCACACCTTCAACCTTCACATGGCGATATCACTACAACCATGATCAACACCATGCCAATGCAACAAGAAAATGGAATACATGCATAAGGAACACATATGAAACCAACATGAAAGCATGATCAACACACACCCCAAGGAGAGCACAACCATGCTCTGATACCACTCTGTAACAACCTCCTCCCACATCTACCCAAGCAACCGACCGTCCAGGCTAAACATGCAACTAGAGGCCATTATGCTATGGTTCAACCTCCTAGGTAACATTAAGGAAATGAAATCGATGGAAACACATCATGCAAACCTCCCTTAGGTGCTTCAGGACCCCTAAGAGCTAATCCATCACTCCAGGTGACCAACCCCTGAGTTAACCTAGCATTTAGAAGAATTAAACACGTCTCTCCCATGACAAGGCATGCATGTGACTATAACCCTATAGTCACTCTCATAGGCCCGCCTGCCAGTGACCAGAGACCCAAATTGCTAGTTCTATGACATCGAACCTGGGATTTAAGCCACTTTTTTAGGCCCAAATCTCAGGCCACTACCCAGAATGGAATGAATGCTTAGAATTAGGAAAATTACAAGGATACAATGATTCAAAAGTAATGACATGATCCAGACCTTAGCCAGACCCCTACTAGCCATGATAGGCATTTCATGAAACATATCGTTAACATGTAAAATACACGTGTGAACAAAAAAATTAAGGGTAGGGATATCATAATTATCTGAGGATCACTATGAACCATTTATTCCTCACGTCATTCATTGCATATTCATCTATAAGTCATAGACACATTATCCATTCACATACAAGCATAAACATGTTGAGATCCATACATAGTTGTTGTCATAAAATAACCAACATAATAGGGACATAAATATCAATAAAATCACATCCATATACACCACATATAATCCATCATAATATTCATATAAATACGAGGAGATATCACATTTCATTAATGATGCAAAATCCTAACCTGGGATGGGACTTCCATGTTGCACTTGACAGTAGAATGGCTGAGCCAAATCTCTCTTCAGCCATTCGCTCACGTGCCATATTCCAAGAATGAATCTGAGATCTCATGAAACACATCAATCAAAACTCATCCAGGGCTTCTAGAGGCCATCCACCTTAACCCATCAAAAAATGATTCCACCTCACAACCAGACATCACAAAACCATCATCACATCAGCCTTTATCCCATCCATTGAGGGCTCCAGAGCGTTTGTCCAACCAAGGCTCCAAGACTAGTAACTCAACCCACCAAGGTCTCCATAACATTTTTCCAACCAAGGCTTTAGGACTAGTAACTCAACCCAAGTTGATATAGGGGTTCAGAGTGTTTTTCCAACCAAGGCTCCAGGACTAGTAACTCAACCCAAGATAAGCAACATGAGAACCAACCAAAAACAAACAATGAAAGTAAACCCACAATCACCATGGCTATCCATAAAATGAAAGGCTAGGAAAATCCACTATCAATCCAGGCAATCCTCCATGCTAGTGACAGATAATGACCAAGAATCCACATGCATGTGCCATGCATGCCAAAACTAGTGAAGGAAACATACATGCAACTCGATACCTACAAGAAAATATGATGTAGTTGCTAATTCCAATGCCCTCATGCACTTTCATTCTCTTACTTTCCCTTTTTTCTCCAAAAATCCAAGTATGCCACATCTTGCAAGAGTGCTCCAAGAAAACTCTAAGTATAGAAGAGTATGAGAGAGAGATAGAATAGTGAAAGAGCTACAAAACTAAACTAACCAAGTCTTTCTCATTGATCCTCAGAAACATTTTTATTAATGAGGCCTCTATTTTCATCATTTTCCATTAATTTCCTTAATTTTCCTCCTCACATGAAACCTGTGACCTTTCACCTTCTTTTTCTCCTAATTTCCATTATTTTCATAAATAAAATGCCAATAAATGGCCCATGCCTTTCCAAGGCATTTGAAATTTCCTTTGCCAATTTCCTTAGCAATAATAAATCAAATCAACATCTATTAGGATGTTCCCCCACCATTCATCTTTGAACACATGTCCCATCACCGTGGCCTTATATATTTTTACATGGAATTTTACTAGGGCTGTTACAAAATGGAAAAAGATTATAATCAAATCTGGACTTAAGATAAAACTTACAACCATAAGCACTGAAAATGGATGCATAACATCAACCTGATTGAGATCCTAAGTTTAAATAAGTGAAGGGTGATTATCCTCAAAGATAGCTAAGGTGAAAAGGTTGTTAACATTCATATTTTTGAATAGTTGAACAAACTGAAGATAAGGGGGAAATTACAAAGAGCTCAAAGCAAGTATATTTGAAATCATAACGAAATGAAGAAAGCCTTGAAGACAATTTGCAGTATAATGGTAGCATGGCTAGATGAATAAAGGAGTTACAAAATTTGACCGTCTATGCAGAGGCATACTAACAGACTTGAGATAGGAAAATATGGAGTGAAACTCCTAGAAATGATAGAGTAACGTAGGCCACTGCATGCTAGATCAACACAAGTAAGAAGTATGAAGACAAAGAAACATGGATTTAGTTGAGATATTGAAGACACCGAGACATTATTGCATAGATGTGCGGTGAATGAATTCTACCTCCCCTGCACTAAAAGAAGGTTATTCATTGGATGGATAGATGGTTATCATATGGCATGCATTATTACTTCCTAGTTTGTTACATGCAAATTAGGGTTTTTTCTATGTTGGTGTTAAGTAATCAAAGGCTTTTTCATTGTATTAGAAGTTATCTATGGTGTGTTGGTGGCAACAACATTCACATATATTGTGAATTGGTTGTATTAACATATTGTGAAATGTTTAGGTATAAATATCTAGAGTTACATACATCAGGCTAGTGGGACAGTTAATAAAGTTGTCCATGATAATTTTGAATTTAGAGTATTATGATAATTTGCATATTCATTCTATTACCATCATTTATCATATGGTGTCAGCTTTTAATGCATTGGCAAAACTTGGCAGCGTTTATAATAATCGACAAAAAGTTACGTATTCTATAGCCGTATCGTATTATGTTACAATGGATATAATATGGCAACATTAATATCTCCCACCAATGTGTAGTCGAATGTGTTTGTGACTTGCATACGTGACTATGAATGGAGCCTTAAATATTTTGTGTTGCATATATTGGTAATCCTAATATGGACTACATAAAAACCCTAATATTCATGGGATGATTGCCTTACATTTATTCCTTACTCAACCACTGCATCTGAAAGTCAGGATTTCCATCCCAATGTAGCCATATCAACTAAAAATTGAAATGAAAAGATGAAAATAGAGTGTGGCACTCAATGCTTGATTGAAATAGTTCTAAATGTCAATAGGTTTACTGCATTCATGGCTAAGTTATTACATTGACATTGGCATTGCTAACAATACATTGTAACAGTTGTGAGAATAGAATGAATTTCAAAGGGAAGACTTCCAAGAAATATGGTGAAACAAGGTATTATACTGTTGTTTTGGAACAAGGTATACCTTGATGTGGACATTGTTGGAAAATATGCTACTCTAATTGTTATTGGACTCCTTGGGAGAGCGTTAATACATTGTCGATATATTCCAGCATTAAGGATGCATTAATATTGTGATGCAATATATATTGGTGGTATACGTTGGATTGGTACTTTCTCACATATCCAACGATGGATGTATTTAATGCTTGATATATTTCATGGTGAATACATTGAGTTGTTGATATGGTTCTTAAAATATGTTTAATGGGTTAATGTTATCACTGCAATACACTTTGATATCCAAAATTGTGTTGATATATATAAGCCAATGATAATAATATATGGTGGTGTTGATTGCAGATGAATGTGATATTGCAATGAGAATGGATCATTGGGTTTTATTAGAAGATTATGTAAAAATATGCCACAGGCCAAATGGGTCAATGTAGAAACGAGACGTCTTCATTAAGTTCAGTAATGTTGAATATTCATGATGGTTGACAACAGTTTTGTTCCACGTCAATGGTGGACAGCTGGAAACCAAGTACTATATCTACATATAATGCTAATTGTTTTTTTGCAGGATCTCAAGAAATGTGGAGATGAATAACAACAAAAATCCAACTTGTAAATTGCAGCCATGTTAATGATTCTCTTTTATGAGAAGGCTAGGGTTTTTGATGAGTGAAAGTTGATTCTACACATATATGGTGAGAGCCGAAATAATTTATCCTAGTGTGAGAGGGAGACCAGGGAGAGCGATGAAACAAGCGCTTTTAGGAATCAACATAAGGAGAGGTGTTGTGTGATGGTAAAGGTTGGTGCATCTCCGTCGAGTTGATTTTGATTAGCATTATAAAGCAATGCATTGGGAAGGTTATGAATGAAGGAAAATATGGTCAGGGAATAACAAGTCGATATTGGTTGTTGAATATGTCAATTCTTTGGAAATTGAGATAGAGGAGAGTTGTGAGCACTAGCTACCAAGGTCTCAACATGGTTGTTAATTTTCAGGAAGGTAAAGATGCCACGTCTCAAATATTGACATGACACAAAGATCCTTCTTCCATGTTTGTTGATTTAATTGAAGTCACAAAGCAAGAGGAAATGGTATGCGAAGAAAGGTCAGATGTTTCTCCTAATGAACAATTTGTTCAATGACTCATTAGGTTCCTATGTTAATAATGGGTTGTGATTCTTGTTAATATGGTAAAGTAGTTTTCCTTGACATTGATACATTAGCAGGATGCCTCAATTTTATTAAAAAAGAGGCATTAGTAAATGCAGATTTTGTGAAGATAAATGTTTGGGAAATATTACATTTCCCACCTAGTGAAGAAACACTAATGTGCCTTTCATATTATGTCGAAGTACATGAGTTATCTTTTTTTATTATTATTATTACAGATGAATAAAAAATTGGAGCAGCCTCACAACTCGCATAACATGGGGTCGATTCTGACCGCTACCACTATAACCCCTGGGAACTGTGCCTGCCCCTCTCCACAGCTCCAGGCTAGTCCGGGGAATTTGAACTCGTGACCTTCAGTACGGAGCCTGCCTTTCTAAGGAAATTCACTGCATTGTGATTACCAACTCGCTTATCCTCATGGGGCTGAAGTACATGAGTTATGATTTATCCAACAGAGTTTGTATTTTATGAATGAAATGTAATTTCCTATCGTGTTATTTGGTGGAACTTCTTCACTTACTAGGTGGTTTCTAGGACAATCTACACATTATGTTCTGTAGATTTTATTTCCTCTCAACTCTAGTATGGTTGTGCTTAATATCAATATCAGTGGTTGTGCACTCATTTTCTCCATCATATAAAAAAGAAACACATTCAACATCGTGTGTTGGGTGCAACTACTACTTGGTTAGATATCATGTTATCGAATGGTTTGTAGGAACAAAGAAGTATGCAAGAAGGATATTATCATTAATGGATAGCGATAATGTATTGGGCGAGCTTATTAAGAAGGGATAAAAGGTGGTGTAACACATACACATGCTAGTGTGTATTGTATAATTGGTGATTCTGCAAATTCTATACCTTGGATCTGGCAGCATGAGGACACTTCTTTGTAGAATTTAAGGAATTGGATCTCCTAGGAGAGTTCAATTGTGATAAACGTAGTGTTCAAAATTAGAACAATCGAAAATAAAACTCTTCGACATGGTAAAGCTAGATATTTTATCTAATCATGGGAGCTCCACTCATACATGTATTAACTAGAGTTAGATTATGATATGCCGACAATTCTTGAAGCTTAGCTTGGAATTAATCTAGGGTTCCTTCACTCTTGAGGATCATTGTTTGATGCTGGTAATTTGTTCACAGCTAGAAAGTCTGAAAAACTTTGTACTAAACAGTGTCATCAATTGGTAGCCAACCAATAACTTTATGATTTCCTCAAATGCCTTTTCACTATTATTTCTTTAGCTTAATCTACCTTTATTCTAACTCATAAAGTGTTTTTTCAATGGTCCCAACAATGTTAACAAGTAGCCCAGACCTAAAAACCTACTAGAGGGCAGATTTTCCAGTTATTTTATGTTCGAAAATTTATAGCAAAATGTTGATAGAGTCTAGTTTTTCTAGTATTAAATCTCCAAACCCCTTGCCATTGATGTCAAAGAGGGATGTAGGTAGAGCTTATGAACATCAAGAGAAATCCTTTTCAGGACAAAATGGGGATGATGAATGTATTGCCATTAATTCCAAAGGGGGAGATTGATGGAATTATTGTTATTGATGGGAGCAACAAGGTATGAAAGAGCAAGAGAAAGTTATGAAGGAGCAACTTGAGTAGTAGCACAAGAAGAAACAATGGCAAACGAGTAGCACAAGAGAAGCAAAGGCAAAGAAGCAGTGAAAGAGAAACAAAGGCATAGGAGCAACAAGGTGTGTTGCAGGGATATTTAACAACAAGATATGAAAGTGATAGAAAAGGAAAAATAAGAAAAAAAGGGTAAAGGAGCAGGAAAATATGATGCCACATGTATTTTTGATGGCACACTTGTATTCATACAAGCATTATCTTACCTTAGAGATAAAGGAAAAAAAAATTCTTATTGGGTATGGACTCTGATTATCTTCTTTATTCAAAAGTATCACCGCATGGACCCCAGTTCGTAATGAGGCGGTAACACTGCCCATAAAACATTCATTGCAGGGGGTTCTAGGGGGGGGCGACAATGCCCCCGAAGCTAAAAATAGATGTAAAATTGCCTTGTAAAATGTTGTAATTTCATAATCAATCTGGGTCGTTCATTAAGCAGAGATCTGACGGTAGAAGTTATGTTTAATTTAGGGTTTTTTGCCTTAGACGACAACCCCTCGCTATATATGAGGGAATTGTATTGCGTCTATGTATCTATATTCTAAGTGACGAAGAGAGATGACATTGAGAGCGAAGAGGGAATTACAACGAATCTACTATAGGTTGTATCTCTTCAGTTTGCTGGATAATATAAAAGGAAGGACTGGTTGTTTCACTGTGGACATAGCCCAAACTCAGTGAACCACGTATATATGTGTCTCTCTTGTTTTCTGCATTTTCTATGTTTATATTTCTACAATATTTTATGTGTTCCATTTCTCTGTAATATATAATTTTCTAACATTTCTAGTTTGTTTCATATGTTGCTTGCATATATTGTTATGACAAAGAAGCATCAAGGTATACTATATATGGTTGTTATGTTTTCAAAGAAGATTGGTATGCCTGGTATCCTTATTGTGTAAGGCTGATTTGAAGATTGGTTTAGCTGAGATGAGTTGTTGTGATGCAAGGAAAAGGAAAGATGCAAGGAAAAGGCAAATACATGGAATTTTTTTGTGATGCAGGACTATTTGAATATGAATGAAATATTATATTATTGTAAGTTATTTATTTATTTTATTGACATGAAGAATATGAATGAATGATTCATTTTATATATTTTAATATTGAATAATTTAAGTAATTTTGGAATTGAAGAGACACCTTTGGAATGCAAAGAGATAAGTTTTTTCATTTCATATTCATATGAGTGGAACACGAACAACCATCGAACTTCATTTATAAATTTTTGCAAGGTTGGAGAGATGGTTGGTTAGAGTGTTAGAGAATGTGAGAGTTGGTTGAGATGTTATGCATTAGTTACCTAACACATACATAGCTTATGTGAAGTAGATTTGAACAGAAGAATGGGAGGAGATGGAGATGGAGTTATGCAGAATTGATGACCAGGTAAACCAAAACATTGTTTATTCTTGTTTGTATCAAGGGATTGTGGTCTCCTTTCAATTTGTGGCTTGATAAATATCCAGGTGGAGCTGGTTGAGGTAGGAGTCTCATGTGGGTTGTAGCCTATATAAAACATATGGGAGTTCGAGCTTCCTTGCACATTGTAACTTGCAGAAAAATTGAGGTATCAGCCTCTTGTAGGTTGGAGCCTACAAAAAATATGATGTAATGTGTTTTTATTATGCGCTAATGTGATGTTTTGGTTTTCTTATTACTTGTTGTTCACATATTCAGTCAACTAGTCATTATTTGTTAAGTTTCTCATGTAATGTTTCAATTAATGATTTTAATGAAAATAATTTTAATGTACATGAATGGACTAAGATAATTCAACCCGCCTCTCATTTTAGTCAATTTTTCATCAAACTTGTGTTGCCTATGTTTGGAACCAAATTACCAGTCTGCTCAAAGAGCTCTTCGTTAGCAATGAATCATCATTAAATTCTAGCTTCCCTCTGAGCACTATAAATTTCTCTTTGACTCATTGGAGGGGTATTATTGTAGTAAAATCATGTTGAGAAATCCATTTTCAGTTGTTCATAAGAGGTGATAGAACAATACTAGTACAACAAACTCTTATGCCATAAGAGCCTCTTCCTAAATACATGAAAATGATCATTCAATGAAGAGAAAAGGATTGAGTGAGAAAATTAGGAATTATATAGATGCCCTCTCAAAGGAACAAACTCATGAAGTTTTTCCATGGGACAACATAGGATTTCAGAGCCCAAAACCTATTTTTTTATCTTAGACCCAGAAACAACCACCAAAGTGTTAGAGAAAAAACCATCATTTGAGTGAAAAGAATAAAACTAGAGAGAGGAGATATAAAAGGATGTAGGAAATAAGTGAGTAGGGATACAAACAAACCTCCCCCCATAACAACCTTGTGAAATTCCCAAAGTCATAAATAGGAAAATATATTATATAATCTATCATGAAAGCCTTGATAGAACTAGTAGGTAGCTACTAGAGAAATTCTTGGGGTGTATACCACATATTTGATAACTTATGTTGTTATTGGCTAATAGAGAGAAAGATATAATCATAACTAGATGCCAAGGAGCCTTCCTTCTTATGTGGTTAATAAAATAAAAAATATTGTGGCTAATTTCATTTGGATGAGGATGGAGAATAGACATAGATTCCATCTGACTAAATGGGAAAGGATCTTTGTTCCGAAAGAATATGGCATATGGGGGCTCCTAGATATTAAATATTTCTGATGGGCACTAATCATAAAATCTCTTTGGCGTGCACTTTATCGAGAAGGAATATGGCAAGATATTATAGCATCCAAATATTTATGCAATAGGGCAGAAAAAGATTGGATTATTTCTAGGCACAATGGACTCAAATTTGGTTCTTGTATATGGGACAACTTTCACAAAATCAAAGAATGGTTCCTCAGGAGGATTACCTGGGCTTTTGGTATGGAGAACCAGATTATTATTGGTAAAGAAATCTTCAGTGTGGAGGGGGAACATAGTTTATCTAAATACACCATAAACATAATATGTTGTAGAGGTTATTTCATCTTGCATAGGTCATTGCGAGATGACGAGGACTATTTACTATCTGGCGTAGGGTGGAAGAAGCAGGCTTATCTAGAAATTATGTAGATGAATGGAGAAGATATATATAGTCCCTCTCCAGGGTGGGACTCTGTCAAAATGATGGTGAAGATTACATCACATGGGATGATATATTGTGTGTCAACTTGGTGGTCGTTTCCGATACATATAGGTACATATTCACTTCCATGCACTCATTTACACAATCATGATGGTTCTATAGACTCTGTAAATTAAAGGTTCCCTATAAGATTATACTATATTCTTGGTTGGTTTGGCACAACAAGACTTTGACCTAGGAGAATCTAAGGAAAAAAGGTAGAGAGGGGCTGCGTAGATGCTCACTTTGAAAAAATGCACTGGAGACAAACATACATATTCCCTTGGATTGCTCGATTACTGTGTAGGTTTGACGCTTCATAATGATACATAACAACATCCCTTTCAAAAAATTCATGTCCATAGAACAATGTTTCAACTGGTGGTTTCCGCATGGTGGTTGTATGCAAGCTATACCTCTATTCAATTTCTGGGAACTATGGAAAACTTGTAATGGTTTTATATTTGAAAATTATGAAATCGACACATTCAAGATTTTATACAAAATTGGACATTGGATGGACACTATAGGAGCAATTTCACAGAGTTAGAATATTTCGATCCGAAATTCTCTTCCTCAAATTATGTTTCTTGCAAGTTTATTTGGTGGGGCGGCACAACGGGGACAATGAATTTGTGGGGTATGGCTAAGATTTGATTACAAGACACATTACAAAATCTCATGGAATGTAGGTACTTGTACTAACATGAGGGCAAAGGTAATTGCACTATGGGGACTACTGTGGTTTACTGAAAGACTAAATATTTATAACATTAATATGTACGAGGACTCAAGAATTCTCATTGATGGGATTACTGCAAATACTTCTTTTTCCTCACTGAATCTAAATTGTTGGATTGCTCACATTCATGGACACAGACATAATTTCCATCACATCACTTTTTAGCATATATACAGGGAGACTAACACTGTGGTAGACTTTCTATCAAAAAATAGCTTATCTAATGGAACTAGGTACATGTTCTATTCATATCTAGAAGATAATCATATTAGAGAGGAGGGATCCATAACTCTGTCCTAGACTCTCACAAATTATATTTTGATTGTCACTCTGTTTTGATATATTTTGGCTATGATTATATAGGACATGTACTTTGAAGCATAGCTAGAACATGGCTGAATATAATAATAATATATGGTTAATAGAGTCTTGATAAATAAAGGTTTATAAAAATTTGTAACCTTGCAGAAATATGTACTAGTACATTATATAAACTAGTGCTTTTTTCCTATGGAAAAAATAAAACTTAGGCTCCAAAAAGAACAAAAACAACTATTAATCCACAAAGAAGGTATTAGCGAAAAACTTATATCTACGAGAAAAATTGAAATGAAGCTCGATAGAGTGCATTAAAAAATAATATTACTAAAGTTTATAAAAGTTAATAGTTCAACCATATTGCAATATTGAATATATTGCCCACATATTATATGTAACTATATTAACCAAACACTTATATCTACAAGAAGAATTGAAATGAACCTCAATATCATGCATTGAGAAATAACATTACTAAAGTTTATAAAAGTTAATAGTTGACCCATATAGCAATATTGAATATATTGCCCACATATTATATGTTTTAAAGCATGTAAACACATATAAGTAGCCTAAATACATTAAAGAAATCAATTTGAATGTTAAAATATCTCATGCATGTGAAGAGTTATGTAGCGTGGGAAAATGGTTGGTGAAGTAGGGATAATTTAAAAATCAGTTCGCTTATCACTATTTTTAAACAAGTCTAGTCTTAATTTTGAGGTCCAAGCTAATAATAAAATCTAGGTATATGTATAGGTTTTGGTTTCGTTTACAAACTAATTTGTTGTCATTATCATGGATATCTAATTTATTAATTTATTTTTTTACATTGATATTTTATTATTTTATTTATTAATTTATTTTTTCTCATTTATTTATGTTTTTTTGGATTAAGTAATACTAATTTTTTTTTAGTATGTGTCTCCTTCCAGATGTATTTTCGATATGTTTAGTTTTTTGAGGCTGTCAAAATCTTCTCTAAAACATTCCAGTTTGATATGGAAAATGTGTTATGATCAGAAAGAAAAATCTGTAGGTATTGAACTGTTTGGCATTATATTTTTGGTCATCAGGTTACTTGGGCGTACCTGACTTTTCCAACATCAAGAATCTGATAATATCTATCTATGTAATTTAAATCTTTATATTGTCTTAATATAAGTTATGATGGTTTTTTCTCTCTGAAAAAAAAAAAAATTGTTATAAGAACTCTCATGTTTCAACTTCCAAGTTCTCATCTAGATTAAAATAACAAGGTCAAATATTCCAACTCAAAAATTAGGTGGATAAAAAGTGGCCAATTTTCCTTGAATTTTTTGAGCAAATTCGAACGCATCTTAAAATTCCACGATATGGGTTTTTGTGCGAAAGATGTCAATTTAGTTTAAAATTATGTGGTTTTCCCTAACTCGCTTTATTTTGAGGGAAACAACATAGGTTTTTGTGTGAAAGAGGTCAATTTAGTTTAAAATTGTGTGGTTTTCCATAATTCGCTTTAGTTGGGAAGAAACACGTGGTTTGTGGTTTCCTGACGGTGATTTTCCAAGATTTAATGTTGCGGCCGGTTCTCACTTTTCCCCAAGTGCACAATCAAATTGGACTATGAGATATGAACTTGTTTAACTCATCATTAAATGGTAATGAAAAGCATTTTGAATTTGCTCATAGATCATGATGTTCAGTTTAGAAGAGTTAGTTGTGATTTTCCCTTTGCTTTCTCTATATTTAAATGAAGTAGTTGAACTTGAAGCAGATTAAGAACTATATCTTGATTGTAATTACTTTTGAGTTTTTTTTAATGAATTATATCTCTATTGTAATTAAAAACATTTTATTTCTTAATAAGAATTAATATTATATTTAAATTAAATAATAAAATAAATATTATAAAATACGTTAAAGTTTGATTTTTATTTTTTCCCTGAAATTTTATTTAACACTAAAAACACTAAAATGAATTAGCTAACTTTTCTAGAAAATAAAAGAAAATTAAATTAATTAAATCTAAATTTATTTTTGAGATATATGAAATATTATCATTTAACAATTTTTAAGTGAAAATTATCTTATTAGTTTACTATTAAAAAATTTAAAATCTCAAATTTATTATAGTATGCACTCAGTTTTATTAAATTATAAATATTTAAAAAAAAAATTAATTTTGAAAAAAATTGATACTTGATGTTTACCAAATATAATTATGATAATCTTATCATTTTTCCCATTTCTAAATATTAAACTTTGCTTCATCAAATTTTTATGAAATTCCTAAAGCCATTTTTTGAAAAAGCTTAGAGTTTTGAAAAGATTTGTTTGTGATTGATTTTTATAATATGAAAGTTTGTTAACATGATTGGATAAACAAATATGTAATATTTTTATCGACTCATGATCTATTGCCTAACAGAGAACAGGGATCGGTTTCTCTCAACAAGCATGTTGGACATGCTCCTTCCTTCACATTTCCTGTAGCCTTTTTTGATGGGGCAGAACAATCTGGTCAATGCGGATGCTGCGTACACATTATTATAGATGAAAACATGGAATTCCATTTATCTTGGAATGGTGGCAGCGGAACAAACAACTTGGCTGAAGTGAGAGCTTTAGCTGGGTTGTTTGCTTTTTGTTCTTTTTTGGGGATTCGGGACTTTGGGTTGTTTGTTTTTTGTTCTTTTTTGGGGGAACAAACAACTTGGCTGAAGTGAGAGCTTTAGCTGGGTTGTTTGCTTTTTGTTCTTTTTTGGGGATTCGTGACTTTGGGTTGTTTGTTTCTTGTTGTTTTTTGGGGATTCGGGACTTTGCCATATATGGGGATTCTAAAATTGTGGTCGATCATATCAATGGTACATGCTATATTGGATATCCCCATCTTTTGGGATGGCTGGCTCGGTCTTCTCATTTCTAGAATCTTCTTAATCGGTCTTCCATCACTCACATTCCACGCTCACACAATATTGCCATATATGGGGATTCTAAAATTGTGGTCGATCATATCAATGGTACATGCTATATTGGATATCCCCATCTTTTGGGATGGCTGGCTCGGTCTTCTCATTTCTGGAATCTTCTTAATCGGTCTTCCATCACTCACATTCCACGCTCACACAATATCGAGGCGGACAGATTATCCAAGGAAGGAATGTCTTTTGACAATGGTGAAGGATCATTGAAGATTTCTGTGGATGTTCTTTCTTATCATATACAGAGTTTTTGTTTCTTTGATTTGTGAACAATCTTCACTATATGTTATCTCCTCAACATTATAGTACTTATAACTGTAGTTATATATGCTCCTCATATAGATTGACAACATTATATGATTTTGATTGATTGGCAACATTATATGATTTTGATTTTGCTATTTTCATAGCTGCTGATCTGCTGCTTTGACCAGGCGCCTTATGTATTTTGACGATGATTCCAACCTACCTATATGCTGAATCATATGTTCCTTTTTATATTGGCTCAATATAAGAATATTATGATTTTTCTCTCTGGAAAAAAAACAAATATGTAATATTTATTTTAATTATTTTATAAATTTAATTTATAATTAAAATATATTTCAGAAATAAATAATATTATTATTCAAAAAAAAGTTAATTTGAAAAAAAAATGATACTCGATGTTTTCCAAATATAATCATTTTTCCTATTTCCAAATACTAAACTATTTCTCTTTTCTTCATCAAATTATTATGAAATTCATAAGCCATTTTTGCTATTGCAAAAACTTTGAAAAGGCTTAGAGTTTTGAAAAGTTTTTTTTGTGATTGATTCTTATAATATGAAAGTTTGTTAATATTATTGGACAAACAAATATATAATCTTGATTCATATTATTATTTTTAATAAAAAATGTTTTCTAAATCAATTAAAATTAATATAATAATTTATTTTATTTTTAAAATACAAATAAAAATTAATAAAATGAAATAAATCTAAACCACATTTATTACTATTCAGAATTTTATATAAAATATTATATATACAAGTTTGTACAATAACATTAATATTGATTTAAAAAAAATAAAATTCATTAATTTAATCATATTAACTAATTGTTGAATTTCCATCTCATAATATATATAAAACCTATCCACTATTAAATATATCAAATCTTTACCACATATTGTTTTATAACACCTATCAAATATTAAACATATCAGATCTTTACAAATATTGTTTAAAAAAAAAGAAAGTAAAAAAAAATTCTTGCATGTGTTACATGCAATATTATTTAATATAGCAACAATATAAAGATATTTATTATCATTTAAATTAAAAATAATAGAGAGATGTAATAGCTTATAAACCTTATAAATAACATATAAATTAATATAAATCAATTTATATATTTATATTTTTTAAATTTATATAATATAAATACATATATATTTTTATTTTAATAAAATTTATAAAACACTATGTTTTTATAATATATTAAAAATAATATTAAAATAAAAATATTTTTTGCAATTAAAAATACTTTCCAAATATAATTAATAATATATAAATAACTGGTTTATATATATACCAAATCAGTTAAATTTTGAAAAGCACTTCTATAGATGACTATAAAAAAATAAAACCAATAAAAGAAATTATAATTTTACAATAAACTCTTTTATAAAATAAAATAAAAATAACTATAAAGAGAATAAAACCGATAAAATAAATTATAAGTTTATAATAAACACTTTTATAAAATAAATAAAGATAACTATAAACACTAGAGAGGCAATAATTTTTTTTATAATTTATATTAAAAAATTTAAATAATATTTAAAAAAAATTAAATTAATAATTACATCAGAGCAAATGTATATAACCAATTAACTCTTCAAATGAGGAAAAATACAAAATAGCAATATGTATCTTTGGAAAAATTATATTTTTACTTTAGAATAAAAAAATTACTCATAAAACAATTTATGTACACATTAAACAAGTTAACCTATATTTTTAGGTTACAAAATATAAAACAATTTATGTACCAATTAAACAATTTATGTTGAAGGAAACTGTCGGTGATTCTCTTGCCATGAGCACATATCACCATAGATTCGCATAACTGATACTCATTTACAAACTATCACATTCACCGTAGCCTTCTCCTCTGCTCTTGCACTCTCACACGTGGGTTTTCAGCCATGTTTTCCTGTCTCATTCTAAGTCAACGATAAAGCGAAGTGTTGGTCTCATTCAAAGTTAAATCTGCAAATACAATTTTCATATAACTTTCCCGTTGTTCCTCACAATCTTTTCTTGGAGTTCTGCTACGATCAAATCCTTCTTCTCCTTTTCTTGGAAGTTGAAAAGTTTCCTGCAACGAAATACCTTCCTTTCTTTTCTGTTTATCACTCATTCCGACCACACATCTGCCTTCTTAAAGATGCTTGAGGGAAGAGAAAAGGGTATGAGAGTAGAGCAGTGGTTGAAGGACAATTCACCATGACGACTAGATGGTGTCCAACTGGAGAACAAATAGCCTTATTGAAAGCCATATACAGTGAAGGGATCCACAGACCCAAGCGTCAGGAAATAGAGCAAATAACCTGCAGACTGCGAATGTATGGAAACATTGAAAGCAAGAATGTGTATTACTGGTTTCATAACCGTACAGCTCGCAAGAAGCACAGACAGAAACGAGAGAGAGTGGCATCCCTAGGTCAGTCTGATACACCACCTTCCTTGGCAGGTGCATCACTCACAGATGGTAATCTCTCTAATACCTCTCTCCAAAACAAAATGTTCAATAGTTTGATATTTTCTTATGTTTCTAAGTTGATCATTGCAATTCATTTGTGTTACTCTGACATTTTCGAATCTTCGTCACCAGAAATTTGTGAACTACAACAACGATCGGCAGTGGTCATTCCTGAGGTAATCATCACAGTTAGTTTTCTTTTTGAATTATATTTGTTGGTTTCAAATGGGTAGAAAAATAAATTAGATGTGATTATGGCCCCCCAAAAAAACCTAAATTCAACAGATTTAGTTTCCTAATTCCCTACATTGATTTAGTTACTTATCAATATCCTGAATAGCGATGGATAACTTTTGTTGAATAACTGTCCTTGCTACAAATCCGATAATGGGTATTCATAACGTTTGGTTGGTTTTCAGAGACAAGTTGTTGCGCACGATAATGAACCTCTAACGCTGGAGTTATTTCCCCTACATCCTACTGCCATCGCTGAACAAAAATATGAAGCATTTAACACATTGGGATTGGAAAGGTCTGTATGTAACCCTAATGAACAAGACGATGCAAGATCCGGCCGGGGTCACGTTCATAAGTTTTTCCATTTCATCTCTCAGCATCCCGGCAAGTAATGACTACGTTTTTCTCATCTTTCTAGATAGTAGCTTCAGTGGTGGAGCAGGATAGCAACGAACAAAAGCCGTTTTTTGTGTGACAATCTCCATGGCTACTGCTTCTCATTATTATCTGGGTGGTCAAAAAATGCTGCAGAGTTTGGCTTCTTCTTCATCTTGAAACTTGTGGAATTTTAGTTTGGAGGAATGGTTTTTGTTTTTGAAGTTTGTTGATGGTTAAACACCTTTTCGCTTTTAAGAGGACGCTACGCCTATGCAAGTCTTCAGTAGACTGCTGGGATTTCAATGCAACTCTTATGTAACTGAAAGTATTTTAATATGGAGTGGATTTTCTGTGAAATTATGAATAGGTTAAATTACAAATCATGGCGAGCTAACGTTATTTCAATTTCAAAAGTAAATATAATCTTCCAAATGGTCTTATTTTTTTTTCGTCTAGAAACTTGTGGAATTTTATTTTGGAGGAAAGGTTTTTCCTTTTTCAAATCTGTTAATGCTTAAACCCAAAGGTGTTCCTTGGGACCCCATTTCTCTTTTAACACCACGCTTATGCACGTCTTGGGTAAAATGTTGGGATTTCAATGCCGACTCTCGTGTAACTGAAAGTATATTAGTATGGAATGGATTGTATATATGTCAAATAGGTTAAGTTAATATTATTAATAGAATTAATAATATTATAAATAATTAAATATTTTTATAAACTGATAAATAAAATATAATATTGATAATTTTTTATTGTATTTAAAATATTATAAAATAAGTTATAAAATATTCATTATCATGAATTATAAATTAGTACGTGAAACTTGAGATGGTACATATGTTTTTAATGCTCCGCTTGATGGGGCACTCTTGGTTTCACGGACAGTTCCGACGGCAGCATGGCTCGGGTAACACGGTTTCTCACTTTGACGGGACAGTCAGAAATATTATAAGAATAATAATAATTTCCAAATTTAATATTTTAATGAGTTTTTTATATTTTAAGTCGTAATTGTTTTAATGATAATTCATTAAAGTTTTTGGTTGGGAATTTAAATTATACTAGTTTTATTAATTGATTTTAAATCCTTTATCATTTTAAAATTAAATTACTAGCAGTGATCATCATTAATTTTATTATTTATATTTTTTTATTTTTATAATTTTTATTTATTAATAATATATTTATAAGTATAGATTATAAATATATATATATATATAGTTAGTTATATGAGATTTTTGTGATTTTTGTTAGTTAGAACTAAGCAATGTGGTTCATCCTCAACAATCTTCATGAATAAATAATAAGGGAAGTATTGTAGCCCAAGGTTAACTGCTGAAAGTTGAAAACCTAGCTATTCATATTTTTATTTTTTTTAAATTAAAATTTTAAATAAAGATATAATAATGTTAGATGCTTTGTATTATGTTAAATAATAATTGTATAGAGACAAAAATTTCTAGAGAGGGAATATAAGTTCAGAGATTTGACTTGCTAAGACCACTTCTAATTAGAGCTTCTTATACATAGAAATTTATAAAAATAGGTTGGCTATGCCATACCTTGATATACATCAACATGAGAAGATAAAAAAATACTACTAGTGCTACAAACAAAAAAACTAGTGAATCATAATAATTATTGGGCAAAATATCCAGGGATCTCTGCTAGCTAGTCACTACACTTATGCTAGAATCCTCTTGTTGAATCCTCTTATACCTCCCTATATTTCCCTTAATATTCAAATGATGTTTAACATTATGCCAACTTTGAACCATCATTTGAACCATCATCTATGAAGTGACTGTAGCCCATGCATAGAAAAATCTCCTATTTCTCCTCCGATCAATCCACTAGCACCTTGCCCATTATGGTTTTTCGCTGCGAATAGTTATCCACTGTCTACATTTATATGGTGTTCCTAAAACTTGTGTTTCTTGTGTCTGGAACCAAATTGTCAATCTACTCCAAGCACTCTTTATTGGCAATGAGCCATCATTGAATTATGGCTTCCCTCTCAGCACCCTAAAATTCTCATTGAATTATTGGAAGGGTATTATTGTAAAAAATCTACGTTCAAAACTCCATTGTCTATTGTGGATGAGAGGTTGATGGAGCACTACTATTATGATCTCTTATGCCACAAGTTTTTCTTCCTCAAAACATGATAATCCTCCAATGAAGAGAAAAGGACTGTAAGAAAATAAGGAACTATATAGACATGCCCTAAAAGGAACAAACTCGTGAAGGTTTTTCATGAGATAACATAGGATTTGAGAGCTTAGAACCTTATTTTTATTTAAACCCCACCAAAGCACTGGAGAAAACACCATATTTTGAGTGAAAACAAGAATAATAGAGAGAAGAAATATAAAAAGGACACAAAAATCCCTTCATATGAACCCTATGAAACTCCCAAAGTCAAGAATTGGAAAAGAGATTATATCATCTATTCATGAAGACCTTGAAGACCTTGTTGGAACTAATAGATATTCTTAGGGCCCATATACCACATCTTTGATCACTTATTTTGTTGTTGGATAACAGAGAGAAGGATCTAATCATAACTAGACTCCAAGGAGAACAAAAATAACTACTAAGCCATAGAGAGACTATTTACGAAAAGCTTAGAACTACACGAGTGATTGAAACAAACCTCATTCGAAAACAATTATTAGTAAAGTTTGTAGAAGTTGATAGTTCAAGCATATGGCACTATTGAATATACCTAATATATGACGTTTTAAAGCATGTGCACACATATAAGTAGCGTACATACATTAAAGAACTCAATTTGAATGTTAAAGTATCTCACACGTGAAGCATTAGGAAGCGTGGTGGAAACGGTTGGTGAAGTAAGGATAATTTAAAAGTCAGCTCCCTTATCACTATTTTTAGACCAGGGTAGTCCTAATTTTGAGGTCCAAAGTTAATCATAAGATCCATCCATGGGTTCACATGAGGGTCTTTATTTTTTAATTTGGACCTAATTGCAATTAAAATTGAAAATATTTCTCGAGTGAAAATCATTAATATTTGGGGATCATGGTTTGAAGTTTGTGGTTAGGATTTAAGGTGGGATAAACATAATATCACAAAAGAGGTTGATTTCAAAATTGGGGAGGATTGTAAAATTACGCCAGTTAACGCATATAGTAAATGGAAGGCCCAATTTTGAGTTTTTGAAACCATGAAATAAATATGGCTATTTAAGGAAGTATATAAGTTTTAAAAATGATAAACAAAACAAAATGACATCAATCAAAGCCAAAGCCAAAATTTCATACAGTTTGAATGGCCATGAGAGGGCCTAGTTTGGAAATTGGGGTTGATTTCTTAATAAAGACAAAGAAACAACAAAGAAGTGGAAGAGGGGCCTATTTGGGAATTGGGGCTAATAATTTCACTTTAGTAAAGATTTTTATTTGGTTAGATTTGAAAAAGGAATGGAAATTTTTGAATGGGAGGAAAAGACATTCAAACAAAAGTTGAGAAAGAGCTTGTATAGTTAGAAAAATTTGAACAATTCAAAGATATTGAGGAGGGTATGATATCGAGATCAAGAAAAATCTCAAATTCATGACCATCCACACCAAAGTTGGTTATTAAGGACCTAATTTAGTAATTAGGATTGACAACCAAATTAGGTTATTTCAATATTCAAGGTGAAAGAAAGGTTTGAGACAAAGTGAAAGGAAAGTTAAAAGATAAATAATGGAGAAAGGAGGTCTTAACTTCAAAATCAAGGCAGATATCCAAATATGGCTATTGATGTAGAAATAAAATGTAAATTGGAGTCAAATCTGGAAATCAAGATGATTTAAAAATGGGGAGTATCTTCGAAGAAAAGAATAAGAAGAGTGCATGATTGGAGAGTTAGCATTAACATAGAATTTGGGGCACAAAATAGTTCAAAGAAAGCAACCTAAAGAAGAAAATATTTAGGAAGGAAATAAGCCAAAATGCATTCCAGAATAAAGTTCAAGGAAGAAAAGAAACCACATAAAAACTAAACAAATGAAACATGAAGCCCCATCTAGCTTAACCATATAAAACAATCAATGCATTAAGATAATGAAAAAAAAGTTCAATGCATTTTTTAAAATAAGGAAGTACACATACACAAATGAGGAGAAAGTGAGTCCTTATGTTTCTCTCAAAGCATAGGGGGTTGTTGTGAACATAACAAATGGAAATCCATTGGGTGATTCCAAGAGTTTAGGAGTGAATAGTTATTCAATCATTCCTTTTCACCAAAAGTCACAAATTTAAGAATGATCATTCCTTGGAATTTAAAAAAATGGATTCGTCAATTTTGTGGCTTGTATCATTAACCTAAGGTATCTCACTCATGAAGCTTTAGTGATTTCATAATTTTTCTTGAATATATAAGGCATGAAATTGATTTCCTTTAAATATTGACCTAATGTTTTAAGTAATACTCATCATCACAAGGTTTTTCTCTAAATGGGGTTAAATATTTCGATCAGTTATGTTGTTTCATTCTCTTGTGATCTTACTCCACCACTGATTTGAAATGGAGCAGATTACTCATGCTGTGCTAATTCCCAATTGAGAATAAAACCCAACATGCTTATCATTTGCTTATCAAGTGCTTAAGGATTCAATATTTTTTCTTAATTAACTAATTCCCATGAGAGTTTCTTATGTAAATGTTAGAAACAATTTAACATAAAACATATGCTGAACAACAACAAAATAGCGACAAAGAGCATCAAAATACAACACACAACAAGCACATGATAAAGGAGCTCATCCCTCTTGGGCTACGTCTCCTTGATCCAGCTTCCAATGTCTTGGGCCTCTCTATTATGCTCAAATTACAACAAAAGTGTGTTTACAATGCTCAGATGCCTCTGAAACCTATCTTAATAAGTTCAAAATACGCAAAAAAGGCCATTCAGCCTCTTTTTGCATCCAATTTGGATAATAACTAAAAAGGTTATGACTTCTCCTAGTTCTTCCACTATTTGTTCCACAAATCACTGCAAAAGTGACCAAAAATCCCATTTTTGCTCCAAAATCTCCTAACAAAGCAAGAAATTCGCTGCACGGTAGGTTATATCCTATCATCCATATCATAAATCGCAATCAGCAATCAACTGCGGGCCCTTCAGGAACAAGAAAACATTACGATTGTGATATTTTGGACCCACAGGGGATAATTAACTGCAACATATAAAATCCTATGTCGAGAACCCATCATTCATCACAATCGGCGAAGTTCAGTGGCCAAAGGTTTTTCTAACACAGGAACACTGTGATTGTGGTATTGTGGACCTATCGGGTATTAAACCGTGTCATAAAAATTCCTGCATCCAGGGTCTTATTTCTCATCGTAATCGGCAATCAACTGTGGGCTCTTAACATAGCAAAACGTTGCAATGCAATATCGTGGACCCACTCATACATTAAACTGTAACACAATAAAGTATCGCATCTAGGCACTCATCACAATTCAGAACTTTATCAGTGGTAATAAATAACAATGGGGTTTTGGATGTGATATCTGATTATAGAAAATCGCAACCCAACCTGTCGAGGGTTGATTCTTGTCCTGCATCCTTTTTTTCCCCGATATGTGAAATACGAGACCTAGTAGAAGCTTGCCACTTGTCGCTTCCCCATTCACTAGGACCCTTGCCATGTCATCCAATCCTGCCGCATAGACAAGTCAAACTTGAACTTTGACTTGCTCTAACTTCTACATGCGAACTCAGAATTGAGTGTCATTCGCACCTTTGGATTTAGAATGACAAGCTCTTCGACCTGAAGCTAAGTTTGACAAGATTCTAACACTTTGAATTTTGAGCACTTGATCACTCCTCCCACTTGAATATTTTTGGAGCCCAAAAGATTTATATTCAGTTATTGAACATATGAGGGTACTATTCCCTCACCTTCCCCACTTAAATCCATTTAGCCTTTGATGGATGTGTTCCTTTGAGACCCACCCAAAGATAATCAACACTTCCCCTTTTTGTTGTCCTAGTCCCTCTGTTAAGTATAGTGTCCTGTTGAAGCACATCAAGGAATTATGGAGAAAAGTCTTCAAAAGATGGATTTTGAACATTCTCTCCTTGATCTTCAATCAAAGGAGGTTCATACAATCTCAATTTTTCAACATTAACTATAGAATATATTTGCATATATGAAGGAAAATCAAGCTTGAAAGCATTATTACCAATCTTTTCCAGAATTTTAAATGGACCATAAAGAATTGGTTTCATCTTTTTACCTTCACCTTGAAGCCTTTCTTTGCTAATGTATAGCCAAACTTCATCACCTACTTGAAACTAATGATCCACACAATGCTTATCATGTCTTGCCTTATACTTGCCTTGACTCTTTTTTAGTTGTTCTTGAACTGTTTGGTGAATCAACTGAATTTTCTCAATGAATTTCTTTTCTCTATCTATGTCATTATGTCCATATACAACTACATCTTTCTCAACGATGAAATCCAAATTTGATTTAGGCAAATAATTAAGACATGCCTCAAAAGGCGAAGTTAGAGTAGAAGAGTGTTTTGCTCGTTTGTAAACATGTTGAATATAATACAACTGCTCATCCCACAACCTAGGATGTTTGTTGCAATATCCTCTTAGAAAATGAATAAATATCCTGTTAACCACTCCAGTTTGACCATCTGTTTGCAGATGGAAGGCTGTACTTTTTGTCGGGTTGTGTTATATTCTTTCCACGACTAGCCCACGTAATTAATTAAGGGGGTTAGAAGGGGGGAAGAGCCCCCCCTTCATTGCCACCGATTGCGTTACCGGGGGGCGGGGGTCCACAGGGGGTTTGATGGGTGCAGGTTAACCCCCACTCTATGGGGTCTGGGGCAGCGCCTCAAAAATTTTTGTTTTTGGACCCTATATTAGGTTGGGCAGACCTACCTATGGTTTTGTGCATGATTTTTCACCGATGGTTTTCGGTCCATGGTTTTGGACACGATGGTTTTCAGTCCACAATATTGGATGCTTCAACATGTACAAATATGTATTGTAACATTGAAAGGAACATAATGAGAAATCAAGCTAGTAGTCTCGGTTTTGGGATCCAGGGGAAATATCTGTGTATATGTGTTTTATGTGTTATGCTCTCACATTGTTTATTTTCTGTGTTTTAGAATTCGTATGCAGGTAATTTCTGTATGGAGTTAAAACCTACATTTTGTATTGGAGTTGTTTTGGCTTCAAGGGGATGCCTTTGTTGTTGAGGGGTTTCACTCAGGCCTGTGGTAGACCCTGTTCAGTGGGAGATCTGCAGGATCGATTTTGGTGGTGAAAGAGGATGGTGAGAAGTTGAAAGATAGAGATCGAGAAATTTAATGGTCAAAGTTTTGAGTTATGGAAACTCAATATGGAGGATCTGTTGGTGGATAAAGATCATTAGGTCGTAGTAGATCCAAGTACTAAACCAACAGGAGTGTTCGATGAAGAATGGAAGAAGTTGGATCGAAAGGCTAAGAGCACAATATGATTGTGTGTCTCAGATTCAGTATTTCTGAATGTATCAGGGGAAGCTACGGTGAAGGCTTTGTGGGACAAGTTAGGGACTTTGTACCAATCTAAGTCTCTGGTGAATAAACCATTCCCACGGAAAAAGTTGTATAACTCGAGGATGAAAGATGGAGACTCGGTGATAGAACATATGAACACATTTAATACTGTGGTAAGTCATATATTATCTATTGATATTAAAATTTCAAATGAAGATAAGCGAATCAGTTTGTTGTTTTCTCTACTAGATTCGTGGGATAGTCTGGTTATTGCAATAGGTAGCAATGCAACTGCCTTGCAGTTTGATGAAATAGTCTCATCCTTGTCGATGGAGGAGATGAGACAGAAAAATATGGAGAGCCAGAATGGTGATGCCTTGTCTATACGAGGATGGTCCCAGAATAGAAACAAAAATAAGTCATCGAGTGGGAGATTTAAATCTAGAGGGAGATCTAAATCTCCAGGAAAACCTATAAAGGTGGTGTGTTGGAAATGCATAAAGAAAGGGCACTACAAAAGGGATTGTAAATCGAAAGCTCCTGACAAAGGAAAGGGATCTGATGATTCTTCTTCTACAGAGGCGAAAACCACCTTAGATGAAGGTGGGGATGTGTACTTGGCTTCTTCAAGTACACATGTAGATCATGAGGCATAGTTGATTGACTCAGGTGCATCCTTTCACTTTACTCCCCATAGAAAGTGGTTCTACAAGTATGAGAAATATGATGGTGGTGATGTCTTCTTGGGGGATTACAGGAAGGTTAGAATAATTGGTAATGGAAAAGTAAAGTTGAAGTTGCAAGGTGGAAGGGTTAGAACACTTCTGAGTGTTTTGCATATTCCTACATTGGCCAAAAATCTAATTTTCGTAAGCAATCTAGATGATGTAGGTGTAAAAACAGTGTTCAAGAAGGATACCTACAAAATGGTTCAGGGAGCATTGGTATTTATGCAGGGAGTTCAGATAGGAAATCTGTACAAGCTGCAAGGTAGCACTGTTATTGATGGGTGCAATACTTCTGTGGTTCCTAAAAGTGGAGCAGAAAATCTAGTGGTCTCTGGAGAGAAGACCATGTTGTGGCATCAAAGGCTTAGACATATTGGAGAGAAGGGCCTTAGAATACTTCATGGTAAAGGCATGGTAGAATGTATGAGTAATAGCTCTCTGGATTTTGATTTTTGTGAAAAGTGTGTACATGGGAATCAAAATCGGGTGAGTTTCCCCTCTGGTGGTAAGAGGGCGAAACATATATTAGAGCTTGTGCATAGTGATGTGTTTGGACCTATGAAGGTTCCATCACTGGGTAAATTTGTGTACTATGTATCATTTATAGATGATTTCTCAAGGAATACATGGATACATTTCCTTAAGAAGAAATCTAAAGTCTTTGACAGGTTTAAAGAATTTAAGGCTCAAGTGGTAAACTAAACAGAGAAGAAGATAAATGTGTTGAGGACAGATAACGATGGAGAGTTTTGCAGTAAGGAATTTGAATAATTATGTAAGAAGTGTGGTATAGCATGGCAGAAGACTACTCCATATACACCTCAGCAAAACGGAGTTGTAGAAAGAATGAACAAGACGTTGATGGAAAGGGCAAGAAGCATGCTCAGTGGTGCCAGGTTAGGACAATAATTCTTGGCAGAGGCAATGGAGATTGCATGTTACCCGGTCAACAGATCACCTTCATCAACATTGGAAGATAAGATTCCACAAGAGGTATGGATTGGTAAGAAACCTTCTCTTTGACATCTGAGGGTATTTGGATGTGATGCATATATACATATTCTAAGGGAGAAAAAAACAAAGTTGGATATTAAATCTGAAAGGTGCATCATTATTAGGTACAAGGATGGTTTAAAGGGTTATAAGCTTTGGAACCCAGTAACAAGGAAGGCTGTGTACAACCGAGATGTGGTGTTCAGAGAGGTGAAAGATGTTATTAAACATGAATTCCAACCAAAGGAACCTAAGAAGATAGAGTTTGAGCTAAAGGAGGAAGAATCAGACTCTACAACAGAGGAGGAATCAGAGGATGAAGAGCCACAAACTTCGGGTGTGAGAATATCAATTCAAGAAAGGAGGTAGCCAAAAAGGTAGAGTCCATTTGATTTTTGTTCAAAATTTTTCTTTATCTATTACTGATGATGATCCTAGAACTATGAAGGAAGCAGTAGATTCAGAGGATGGAAAACTCTGGAAAGAGGTCATGGTTGATGAAATGGCATCTTTGTACAACAATGAGGCTTGGGATCTAGTGGAGTTGTCGGCTGGAAGGAAACCCATTGGTAGAAAATGGATGTTCAAGAAGAATACAAATGCAAAAGGAAAGGTGGAGAAATACAAAGCTTGGCTAGTAGAAAAAGGTTATTCCCAGGTGCCGGGAATTGATTTTGGTGATATTTTTTCTCCTGTTGCCAAGGTAACTTCTATTAGATTACTTTTATCTGTTGCTACTGCTTTTGATTTTGAGGTAGAACAGATGGATGTGAAGGCAACATGTCTTCACAGGGATGTGGAAGAGGAGATCTACATGAAGCAACTTGAAGGTTTTGCGGTGAAGGGTAAGAAAGAACTGCTATGCAAGTTAGAGAAGTCTCTGTATGGGTTAAAACAGTCACCAAGGATGTGGTATTAGAAATTTGATACATTTATACGAGGACTTGGCTTCACCAGAAGCAAAGCAGATCACTATGTGTATTTTAAATTAATTGGTGACTGTGTTATTTATCTGGTCTTGTATGTGGATGATATGCTGCTGGCTGTAAATGACAAAGAAATTATCCAGGATTTGGAGACCCATTTGTCCTCCAAATTTGACATGAAAGGTCTTGGTGCTAAAAACTATATTTTGGGCATGGAAATTAAAAGAGATCAGACAAAGAGGAAGCTTTGGTTAAACCATAGGAAGTAAGTCGAGACAATATTGCAAAGGTTTAATATGCAGGATAGTAAACCGTAAAGGTTCCTATTCCTGTAGATGTAAAGTTATCTGCTAAAAAGTGTCCCAAGACACAAGAAGAGGAAGAGGACATGTCCCCTCTTCCATATGCAAGTGCAGTTGGTAGCCTAATGTATGTGATAATATGTACTAGACCAGACATTGCACATGTAGTGGGAGTATTGAGCATGTTTATGTCAAAACCAGGGAAGGAGCATTGGACAATAGTGAAGCGGGTTTTCAGGTATTTGCATGGAACTAGTGATTATGGTTTGTGCTACCAGGAAGACTAGATTGGAGAAGTGTTGGATATTTGTGGCTTGTTGATGTAGACTGGGCTGGAGATTTTGATCATAAATCTACAAGTGGGTATGTGTTTAACCTATTTGGAGGTGCAGTCAGTTGGATGAGTAAGAAACAATCTATAGTGGCACTATCAACTACAGAGGTAGAATACATGGCTGCCACTCTCATGCAATCAAGGAAGTAGTCTGGCTGTAGAGATTGTGTTCAAGTATGGGGTTGTTACAGGGAGCTATAAGGATAGACTGTGACAGCAAAAGTGCAGTTTTCTTGGCAAAGAACCCTACATATCATTCAAAGACAAAGCACATTGATGTTCAATATCACTTTGTGAGGGATATGATAGAAGACAAAAAGGTGTTGCTGGTAAAGGTGGGTACTTTGAAGAATAATACAGATGCATTGAAAAAATCTATGAGCTCTGAGAAGTTCTCTTGGTGTAGAGAAACAATGGGCGTTACAGGGCTGGAAAAATGACTAAGCTCTCTTGTGGTCCCTTGTAGAAATAAAACAAGTGGGAGAATGTTGGGTTATGTTATATTATTTCCACGACTAACCCAGATAGTTAACCAAGGGATTAGAAGGGGGGTGGAGCCCCCCCTCTGTTGCAGGCGGGGGAGGGGAGGGTCACAGGGGGGTTTGAGGGGTGCAGGTAACCCCACTCTATGGGGTCTGGGGTAGCGGCCCAGAAAATTTTGTTTTCGGACCTTATATTTGGTTGCGCGGACCTACCTATCGTTTTGTGCATGATTTTTTGCACATGGTTTTGGATGCGATGGTTTTTGGTTCATGGTTTTGGACATGATGGTTTTTGGTCCATGGTATTGGATGCTTTGGCATGTATAAATATGTATTGTAACATTGAAAGGAACATAATGAAAAATCAAGCTGATGGTCCCTGTTTTAGGATCTAGGGGAAAATCTTTGTGATATGTGTTTTATGTGTTATGCTCTCACATTATTTATTTTCTATGTTTTAGAACTCGTATGTAGGTAATTTATGTACGGGGTTAAAACCTACACTTTTCTTCAATTTTGTGTCCATCAAGTTCCATAAACTTGACCAAAAATTCCCAACAAATCAAGAATCATGATCACATATAATAGAAGTAGGCAATCCAAAATGAACCCACACATTTTGAAAGAAAAGTTGAGCTATTTTTTCAACTGTAATTTGTTTTTTACAAGGCATTAATATGCACATCTTTCTGAAGCTATCCACAACTACATACAAATAATCATGAAATTTCCTTGATAAAGGAAGACCTCCTACAAAATCCATAGAAACACTTTCCCATGGTCGTGAAGGCACTAGAAGTGGTGTGTACAATCCTAGTTTCCTATTACTAGGCTTATTGACTACACATAATGAACAAACTCTGATAAAACATGACACGCTTTCAACCATACGAGACCAATAAAAATAGCTCTGAAGATTTTCCACTATTTTACTTACACTTAAATGTCCAACAATAAGAGAAGTGTTCATTTCCCTTGTGACATTTACTCTCTCTCCCTGTGGAATAAAAAGTTTTCCCAAATGATACAATAGATTATCATGTACATGGTAGTCTAATTCCTCAACTTGGTGGCCTTGACTCAATTTGAAATATACCTCTTGAAAGTCGGCATCCTGTGCGTATTGTTCAACATAATGTTCATGCATAATAGAATTATTTTTGAGGAAAATGGCTACATTAATAGCTAGTCTAGAAAGCATATCAATGACTCTGTTATAAATACCTTTCTTGTAACTAATTACCAAGTGGAATTGCTATAAAAATCCCATCCAACGAAAGTGCCTTGATTGCTGCAATTTGGTTTGAGATTGGAGATATTGAAAAGGATGATGATCGGTGTGAATAATGGTTTCTTTTCCCATCAAGTAATGATTCCATTTTTTTACACTTTGCACCAATGCATAAAGCTCTTTATCATATGTAGGATAATTAATAACAACACCATTAAAAATATCATAATGAAATGAAATGGGCTTACCATGCTGTAAAATAATTGCACCCATGGCATAGTCACTTGCATCGTTTGTATTTCAAAGGGTTGTTTCAAGTCCATCAATGCTAAAAACTGGGGCTGAAATGATCTTTTGTTTTAAAGCATCAAATTCTTTTTGTTGTTTTCCTCCCCACTCGAAGGCAACCTTCACGCTGGTCAAACTTTCTCCAATATTGCACTTCTCCCATAAAACGACCTTCCTATCATACAGATATGGGCTTCCCAATACAATCGCAGAAATATCCAATGGCACAAGATCTAATTTGACTTCATCAATGACATTGGCAGTAATTGAAAACATGAAAACGAATTTTCGTGTGCCCTGCAAATTGGAATGCTTGGTTATCCAACCCAACAGATACGGTTTATGATGAGGCATGGTTTCTAGATTCAACTTCTTGACCAAGTCTGTAGAAATTAAATTTGCATGGGATCCACTATCAAACATCGTATCAATTTTGGTGTGTTTTGAAATAACTCGGATATGGAACAACTCTATTTTGTTTTCCTCATTTGAAATATTATTGGAGTTATTTGCTGCATTGGTGCTTGCCACGACTTCCTCTTTGCTTGTCTTTGCCATGGATTTTTCCTTAGTGATTGTGGTTGCAATATTTGCTTCATCATCTGAGTCAGAACCCAAGTCTTGTTCTACATAAATGTTTTCCTTTATTTCCCTTTATTGTTAAATTTATTCAGCCTTAATTATGGATGAAGCTTCTAGCAATGTGCTTCATCATGGCCCTCTTTGGAACAATTCTTGCACACACGTTTCTCCCCTTCTTTCTTAATAGAAGCATTTTTTTCTACTTCCCCTTAAATTTCTTTCCTTTTTCACCACTCTGAAATGGCTTCTTCTTACCTTCTTCTTGTGCATTTTTCCCTCTTTCTTCGAGGTCTATAGCTTGAACATAGGGTTCATCAAGATTTGTTGGACTAAACATAAGAATGGTATGTCAAAGATAGCTATACAACCCTTCTATGTATTTCAACAAAGTATCTTGTAGTTGTAAGTCTAATCCTAGCATAAGAGCTCTTTTCCTAAACTCTTAAGTATACTCTTGCACATTTTGACCTTTTAACTATCTGAAAATTTTCCAATTCATGATAGCTTTTTGCATATGAGCTAAAGGGTAGAACTGTCTTTTTATAGCAGTAATGAAATCATTCCAAGAAATAGAGATCTTACCATGTTTCTTGATCTCATCTTTAGTCCTTGATTCCCACCATACAAGTGTTCCTCCCTCCATTCTCAATGAAGCCAACTAAATTTTGATGTCATCCTCCTGAAGGTTCTGAACTCTACAATACACCTCTAATTGACGAATCTAGTTATCCAAATTCTCTGCATTCACTTCACCATTGTACATAGACAACTTGAATTTAACATCAAGCATTAGAAAAGGTGATTTACCGATTCCTTTCGAAGAATGATGATGAGTATGAGTAGCGATGGTATTAGTGGAAGAGGGTGAAGATGCTTTCGAAGAAGAAGACGAAGAAGATGGTGGCGATGGCGAAGGTTTGCCTCCATTCCTATTACCTCCTTTTCCATTACCTCCTCCTAAAGAGCCTTCTCCATTAGTAGAGTTGGAACTTTCTCCTTGCATCCTACTATTCCTCTCTTCATAAAGGACCTTAACCATCTTTATCATATCAAAGAAAACCTTTCTGAAGGACTTTTCATCTTCTATCATGATAGGTTCTCCTTCATGAGACATGGTCTCTGAAGTCTCAACTGCAACTTCTGCAACTTGAGGATGTACTAGTGTAGAAGACTTTGGAAACCTTTCTCTTCTTCCACTTGACCCAACTTCAGGTCTTGCAACCAACTTTCCTTAACCTCTTTAGAGTTTCAACCTTGTAAGCATGACACAAACTTGCAAACAGTTAAATCCTTCCTTCACAAAGCAAATCTAGTAAGACAAAACAAGTGCTCTGATACCAATTTGATCTGAAATGGAGTAGATTAGTAATGTTGTGTGAATTCCCCGTTCAGAATGAAACCCAATATTCTTATCATTTTCTTATCAAGTGCTTAAGGATTCAATATTTTTGCTTAATTAATTGATTCCCATGAGAGTTTCCTATGTAAATGTTAGAAACAATTTAACATAAAAACATATGTTGAACAACAACATAACAACAAAGAACATCAAAATACAACACACAACAAGCACATGATAAAGGAGTTCACCCCTCTTAGGCTTCGTCTACTTGATCCAACTTCCAATGGCTTGGGCCTCTCTATTATGCTCAAATTACAAAAAGATTGTGTTTACAACACTCAAATTCCTTTGAAACCTATCTCAATGAGTTCAAAATACTAAAAAATGGTCATCTAGCTTCTTTTTGCATCCAATTTGGATAAGAACTGAAGAAGTTATGGTTTCTCCCATTTCTTCCACTATTTGTTCCACAAATTGCTCCAAAGATGACCAAAAACCCAATTTATGCTCCAAAATATGCTAATGGAGCGAGAAATGTTCCACACGGCGGGGTATATCCTGTCAGGCATATTGCAACTCACAATCGACAATCGACTGCCGACTCTTAAGGAACAACAAAACATTGCAATTGCGATATTACGGACTCGTCTGGGATAATTAACTACAACATATAAAATCCCGTGTCTGGAACTCATCGCTCATCACAATTGGTGAAGTTTAGTGACCAAACGTTTTTTTAACATGGGAACACTATAATTGCAGTATTGTGGACCCGTCGAGGTATTAAACTATGTCATATAAAATTCCCGCGTCCGGGGTCTTATCACTCATTGCAATCGGCAATCAGCTGTGGGCTCTTAACACAACAAAACGTTGTGATGCAATATCATGGACCCACTGGGACATTAAACTGTAACACAAGAAAGTATCATATCCGGACAATCATCGCAATTCAGAACTTTATCAGTGGTAACCAATAACAGTGGGGTTTTGGGTGCGATATGTGATTATCGCAAATCACAACCCACTGACGACTGATTCTTGTCCTATATCCTTTGTTTTTCCTTAATATGTGATTTTCGGAACCCAGTTGCAACCTACCACTTGGTGCTTCCCCATTCACTGGGACCCTTTCCATGTCATTCAATCCTGCCACATAGAGAAGTCAAACTTAAATTTGACTTGCTCTAACTTCTGCATACAAACTAAAATTTGAGTGCCATTTGCACTGTTGGATTCAACATAATGAGATTTTCAATCTGAAGTTGAGTTTGACAAGATTTTGACACTCTGATTTTTGAGCATAATTTTGAACACCTTATGAGCGACCCATGAGAAACTATATTACCAATGATCCATATTATCATTCGAGACCTTTCATGGCTATCAATAGGCATTTGTATCTCCAATGGAGTTATCTATATTTACCCTTTCTAAACTAAACTTTATTTCCCAATCCTATTTTTAAATAATGGATGAGGAGGAATACTAGTATTTTTTATATAATTAGATGGATTTCAATTGCATACAATATTTCCTAGATATTTTAAAAATATAATTGAGGTGGTATAGGTGACTAGAGCATTTCCTACAATAAATTTCCTACAATAAATAGTGACATTATCTAAATAAACCAATACACTCTTCTTCAACAATCCTTTCAATGCAATGTCCATATCTCTTTGGAAAGTGGTGCATAAACTCACAAGAAAAAAACAATTTCTTTCTAGGAGAATGTTACCCTTTGTTTAGAAACTACTTTTCAACCTATACTATGTAAAAACCAAAACCTACTAATATAAGAAATCCTATCTAATAAAGGACGTCTTTTAGAACCAAAAACTAGTTGCAATATCTGTTCCATAAGATTTTTTAAATAATTGTCTTTTTTTCGTATGCCTAATGTAAATTAAAATCCACTTAGAATTTTATTTCCTCTCTTTTCTTATGAATAAATACTATGTTATCCAAAATAAATAGGGAATTTTATTTCCCACTTTTCTTATGAATAAAGACTATGTTAACTAGAATAATTAGAGAGGAAAATAAGGAAAATGATTTTAATGGTTCTAAAATAGGACACATGTTTTATGTTTATGTTGAATAGGACACATGTTTTATGTTTATGTTGAATAGGACACATGTTTTATGTTTTATGTTTTATGTTTATGTTGAATAGGATACATGTTTTATGTTTTATGTTTATGTTAAGAAGGATTGTATTTCTTTTCTATTGGTACGGTATGTTGGATTATTCTCATGACATACGTTTTGAAATCATACTTGGGTTTTAGATCTAAGCCCAATAGTTATAAAAACTATGATTGGTAATGGATGGTTGACATATACAAGAAGAGGCAGGCTTCACAACTAGACACACAGATGGATCGCTTTGGGAGGTAGAAACATTATCATATAGGAAGTTATTCATAAAATATATATTTATTGGGCTCACCTCATTCTCGCAAAGATAAACACTACTATATCCTGATTTATTTGGAGTGGCACATGTATTCTCGTTAAATATCATTTATGCAAGTGGGGTGGATTGACCTTCCCTAAAGATTTCAGAGGGTGGGGTTTATTGGATTAGAGGATATTTGGTATTGCATTATTAATGAAATCATTATGGAGGGAAATGAAGGGAAGGGGGGTTTGGTAGGACATTATTCATGACAAATATCTCAGGGGCCATGACACTTTACTTCTATTTAGAAATCTGACATCACCTAGGACTCAGAGGTCACTAGTTTGGAGGAGTTTTATCAAAATATTTCCCTGGTGGTGTCTACAAATGACATGGGAGTTTGGGAGCAGCCACATGATTCTAATTGGTATAGAAAATACATATGGAGTTTCCAGGGAGCATTTTCTGAGTCTTCATACCTGAGATTCAATATAATCGAAAGGCTGTTTCTTCCTATATCAGGCCATCAAACAATGGTTGGCGTGCTTCCCTATATGGTTTTTGACAAAGGAGATTATTTTGACTAGATAAGGTGTGGAGGAATGGCAGGAGTATATTAGACAACTTCGATTGGTTGACCTGTGCCATCGGGACAATGGTGGCTACTGCATAATGGGGAGGTAGCCTACTTAACCATATGATTGTTGTGGTAGATGTATACCAATTTTGTATAAGATAAGCACTGGATCTTCATAACACAACTTGGTTTTATAAAATTTGGAAGTGGTGAATCGAACTCAAAATCATCTTATTTGCATGGTTGGTATGGAGGAACAAAGCCTTGATGTGGGACAACCAACAGAAGAAGGGACATATGTGTCCGGGAATGTGCACCTTGTGAAAAGAAAGCTCAAAATCTGGCTTGAATATTTTCTTTCTATGCCCCATTACTCAGCAGATCTGGGAGCACATTTCTCTCATTCTAATGATCCCTGATAGAAGGTCACATGGTATGGAGAATTTTATTGATTAGTGGTCTATTGGATGTGGGAACTACAAGGAGATATCATTTACATTATTTGGGAAATATGGAATGCGTGAAATAAGCACATATTTGAGGGTAGACAGATCAATAAAGTATGCTATGTCAGAGGATTCTTGACTAGATGTCCTCTTATTGCAAGGATCATGACAAGGTCAAAGAAACTCCACATCACAAGAATCCCCATGAGATCCTTTTACCTGCAGGGTTTTTTGATGGGGCAACTCAACTAGGAATATGCCAGTGTGGCGTGATCTTGAGACTAAATGAGGGCTCTCGGTATGAGATATTTTGGAATGGAGGAACTAGCACTAACACGAGGGCAGAGATATTGGCTTTGTGGGGCTTACTTTGGTTCATGAAGGAGGGGCATATTGATAATTATCATGTATTTAGGGACTCCAGATTTGTCATTCTAGGCATCCAGGGTCTTACTGAATTTGACCCTCCTCCCTTTCTGGATGGATTGAATGGATCAGGCTCCTTATGGAAAACATCAATATTAGATCAATTTCTCACATTTACAAGGAGGTGAACAAGGAAGTAGATGCGATGTCAAAGGAAGGCCTTCGAGGTACATTTGGTTTTATGAATTTCAGATTAATTGTGGAGGTTGCCATCAAGGAGGTGGGCACACTAATATTACCTTAAATGACAGGCTTGTCATATGCTTTTTTGATATCAGATATTTTTGAGAATGTTTTTGGTTCTAGGTAGAGCATTGACCTATATATTGAACTTTGACCACTTTGGTAGATGTTGCTTTTATTTACTAGTTTTTATTGTTTTACAAGTTGTTATTGTTTAATACTCTTGGGTATATTTTGTCACACAAGATGGAAATTTATGGATGACATTTCTAAACAATGTACTGGATCTTATATTTCTTTGATAGAAATCCAACATTTTTTCCTTTGAAAAATATAAAAATATATATTCTTTTACTATTAAAATATCTTAATGTATGTTCATCTTTCCTATTTAGTGCAACATAGTCCAAGATTTACATTTTAAGGATGTTTATTAAATCCCAAATTGAATGCTTCATACCACATACATACATTATGTGTCTTAAAATTGCTTGGCTTCTTTAATAGCTTTCATGCATCAAAGATTTTCCAATGTGATCACGTTGGTAGGTATGATGTTGGCCTTTAAATTGGTGATATTATTTTGAGGGTCTTATATAGATTTTGTATGCCCTTCATCATATATAACATTCTTTTGTAATGTCTTTTCACAAGTTAGGATACCAATTGTCTACTGACCATCATCAATAACCATCTAGATATCATTTTGGGATTCAACTCTGTTAAGTAAGTCATTCATCTATGACCATTTCCATGAGAGGTAGTCGTAAGGGTGAAGAAGAGGAATTGAAACTAGTGAAATGAATCACATAGCACCTATCATCACTTCCTAGGCTTTCCCCCGATAACTAGGACTTCACAGGAGGTCACCCATCCCAGATCGCCTCTAGCTCAATCGCACTTAACTATGGAGTTTTCCCGACAATCAAGCCCACTTAGCTTGATACCATATTTGCAAAACCTTGGCAAGTAGTATGCCTCATGAACCATTAAAGTAGAGTTCCCTTCACTCTTTTGAATTAAGTATTGGGGTTTTCGCAGTGCACTAAATTAAATATCATTTTGGGATGCCACTGCGTTAAGTAAGTCATTCATCTATGACCATTTCCATGAGAGGTAGTCATAACTCACTAATTTATCATGATTTTTGAATAGTCCACTTAACACTCATTGCATCAGGTGATGCTCATAGGGGTGAAGAAGAGGGATTAAATCTAGTGAAATGAATCACATAGCGCTAATCATCAATTTCTTGGCTTGCACCCAGTAACCAGGACTTCTTGGGAGGTCACCCATCCCAGATTTCCTCTGGCTCAAGCGTGCTTAACCGTGGAGTTTTCCCCACTATCAAGCCCACTTATCTTGCTACCCAATTTGTAAAACCTTAGCAAGTATTGCTCCTCATGAACCATTCAAGTAGAGTTCCTTTCACTCTTTTGAATTAAGTATTGGGGTTTTCGCAGTGCACTATATTGGATATAATTTTGGGATTCAACTGCGTTAAGTAAGTCATTCATCTATGACCATTTCCATGAGAGGTAGTCGTAACTGACTAATTTCTCATGATTTTTGAAAAGTCCACTTAGCACTCATTGCATTGGGTGATGCTCATAGGAGTGAAGAAGAGGGATTGAAACTATTGAAATGAATCACATATCGCCAATCATCACTTCTAGGGCTTGCACCTGGTAACCAGGACTTCCTAGGAGGTCACCCATCCCAGATCGCCTCTGGCTCAAGCATGCTTAACTATGGAGTTTTCCCCATAATCAAGCCCACTTAGCTTGCTACCTCATTTGAAAAATTTAGCAAGTATTGTGCCTCATGAACCATTCAAGTTGAGTTCCCTTCACCCTTTTGAATTAACTATTGGGGTTTTCACAGTGCATTATATTAGATATCATTTTGGGATTCAATTTCGTTAAGTAAGTCATTCATCTATAACCATTTCCTTGAGAGGTAGTTGTGATTGATTAATTTCTCATGATTTTTGAATAGTCCACTAAGCACTCATTGCATTGGGTGATGCTCACAGGTGTGAAGAAGAGGGATTGAAAATAGCGAAATGAATCACATAGTGCCAATCATCACTTCTGGGGCTTGCACTTGGTAACTAGGACCTCCCGGGAGGTCGCCCATCCCAAATCACATTTGACTCAAGCGCGCTTAAATGTGGAGTTTTCCCCACAATCAAACCCACTTAGCTTGCTACCCCATTTCCAAAACCTTAGCAAGTATTGTGCCTCATGAACCATTCAAGTAGAGTTCCCTTCAAAAGAATGAAGGGAACTCTACTTGAATGGTTCATGAGACACAATACTTGCTAAGGTTTTGCAAATGGGGTAGCAAGCTAAGTAGACTTGATTGTGAGGAAAACTCCATAGTTAAGCGTGTTGGAGCCATAGGCGATCTGGGATGGGTGACCTCTCGGGAAGCCCTGGTTATCGGGTGCAAGCGTTGGAAGTGATGATTGGTGCTATGTGATTCATTTCACTAGTTTCAATCCCTCTTCTTCACCCCTGTGAGCATCACCCAATGCAATGAGTTCTAAGTGGACTATTCAAAAATCATGAGAAATTAGTCAATTACGACTACCTCTCATGGAAATAGTCATAGATGAATGACTTACTTAATGCAGTTGAATCCCAAAATGATATCTAATATAGTGAGTGCTACATGGACTATTAAAAAATCATGAGAAATTAGTGAGTTACGACTATCACTCATGGAAATGGTCATAGATGAATAACTTACTTAACATAGTTGAATCCCAAAATAAAATCTAATATAATGCATTGCGAAAACCCCAATACTTAATAACCATCTAATTTATGATTTTATTTAAGATAGAAAATCTAAAAATTAATTTTATAAAACATTGATTAATAATATCCCCTTAAAATCCCAAATAATGGGCAATTTTTTTTTGGTTCAATTTCTACTATGTAGAATAAAATCAATGTTAAACGCCTCAATTTTGTTCACCAAATTTGGTATCTCTTACTGATATATTTTAAAATTAGGTGATTGACCACTAATTGAGTTTCTTGCTGATGGACATTATGACGTCTCAGTCACGTAATACTTGAAAACATTAAGCATTTGAATTCATATCGCTTTTGATTCCTTATATCAATGCTTCACATTCAAATATGTTGCTAATGCATTCAAAATCTAATTGGAATATTCAAATAGGTTATTGTTGCCCTTCAAAATCTAATTGGAATGAAATTAAAAATGATTTAGCTATTCTCGATTGACGCAACCAACGCCTATTACTTTATTTTTGATATGTAAAAATTAATATTTCAAAAAATTAAAAATTAGTACCTAAATATAAACTAGTGACGTTAGCATTATATAAATTACTGACATTAAGATGAATCCGTCGCGAGGGTTTGAATTCTTTTTCAAATTTACTAGATTTATTATTTATTTTTATTTTTAAATTCCTAAAATTAGTTTGAATTTTTTTTTATTTTTTTCAATATTTACTAGATTTATCTATTTATTTTTTAAATTTCTAAAATTAATTTGAATTTTTTTCCATGAATTGAAGTTGAGAACCGAACTCTTTTTGTTTTTCTTTAAAATTCGTGTAATCACTTTATCCATATCTTCTTCCCACTCTACCCTAATTTTATTGACCTCTATATAAACTTTTGTATTTTTGTTACCAATCCCTACTAAATATCAAACAATAAACCTCTGAAATATCTACAACAATTCTATCAATAACGTTGTGAAAGTTTATGTTGGAGGCTAATTTAATTAATACATATTTAAGCACAATAATCACCTTTATCTCAATTATATCTAATCAATATGCATGGATAATTTGATAGGTTCAATATTTGGTTTCGTGCATACATGATATGGTATGAGAATAGAAGAATCTCCAGAATCAATGACGAAATTATGAGAATTCTTCTCAAATATCTTAGAGATCAACATGAAATGTGGATCCTGGGATCCATATTTTTTCCAAATTATTTTTGCACTAAATTTTGACTTCTACTGAATAATAGTGGTATTGCCCCACGGATTTGTCTTTTCTATGTTGTTTTATTTTGATTTAATTTTTGTAGGTTGATTCAACGATTCTAGAAGTCTAATGGTTGTTAATTTAGACTTCTACTCAACAATATTGGTGTTGCTCGAGGGATTTGTCTTTTTCTATGGTTGTTTATTTTGATTTATTTTTTAGGTTGATTCAAGGATGCTAGAACTATAATTTTTGTTGAGTGAAATTATAGACCTCTATAATTGTAATATCTTCCTTTTTATTATTTCAGTATTTAATGGTTTTTCTTTGCAAGTTTGGTTTTTATAGGTGTATAATGGATTACAAATTTTAACGGTCTTTCCTTGCCAGCTAGATATAGGTAGTACAATGGATATATTTAATGTTTTTTTGCAAGTTTGGTTTTTACTCGCAAGTTAGGTATAGGAGTATAATAGATTACAAATTTTAATGGTCTTTCTTTGCAAGCTAGATATAGGTAGTACAGTGGATTAAAAATTTTAATCACTATAGATTGTTATTTTTGGGTTTACAAAAAATTAAAAGAGAGGAAACTAAATTTTGGCTTCTTTTACTCCTTAAATTATTAGTTTTTTGAGAATTTTGGATGGTATATATTTTCTCTAACACGTTCTGTTTTATTATGTTGACCTTTATTATTGCTCTACCTCTTTTGCTTCTTCCACTATCTACCTATTAGTTTCCTTAGTTACTTGTTTAAACATATTGAATTGGGGTGGTGAGGCAAATACTTTGAACATCTTTATGAAATAGGGATATGTGTTTTCTAAGTTATTAGACATGGGAAAAAAATCCTTGGAAAATTCATTTGTGTAGGTTCATATTGCTTGAAATGGCTTCAAGGGAGGTTGAATTTTCTTTTTAAGGAATGTTTGAAATGGTTTCTTCAAAGCACCTTTTCTAAATATCTTTCTTAAATATATTATTTCATTTGGAAGCTTCTTCACATTCCTATCTTAACTTTCTTTGCTAATTGAGTCATTTTACTTAGTTTTAATTGTTGGTTTGGTCAAGAACATAGGTTTATTACAGTTGGTGGTGGATTTATTTTCTTTTAGGCTTGGATTATTTTTAAGACTATTAATTTATTCTCTATATCAACTTATATTTTAAAAACATTTTCCAATTTGTTCTTTCTATCTCTTTTAAAAAATGTTGTAATGGATGGGAGGAAAGTGGATGTAAGAAATTCCACTTAAACATGACTAAAATCTTTGATTTTTCAAGTCTTATTATGAATGGTGGGTATTATTTTACAAAAGTCCTTTATCCTTTTTCTTTCACATCAATTATTATGTATCCTTTATTAAGTTATGTAAACTTTTCCTCTATAAACATACTTAAGATTGTTGTTCCTGATTATTCATAATTGCTAATAGACCTTGTAACTAGGTTCAAGTATCATAAATAAGTTTAATTTTTTGATGTATACAAGAAAAAGAAATAGAAAACATCCTCATGTTGGATGTTCCTTAATTTTATTGATAGCATAAATTTCTTTATTTTATCTTTATAGTGGTTTATATTTGTTAGGATCAAATTTATGTAGTAGTCTCTCAACATACTTGGGAATATTATGAAATTTTATTGTGGAACTAAAGGCACCATGATAAAGCAAAGATATACTAGCATTCTAAACATGATCTTGGAAGTCATTATTAGAAATGGATAAATTAAATGGAACAAGGGAGGAATTTATTCTAGTGGTTTTATGAATTATTTTAGAGAGAATGAAACCTAATCTATGGTTACGACTATAACTTCATGCTTCATCTAAACCATTTTTGGTGTTTTTCAGTTCCCCTTGGTATCTATTTTATTAAGAAAAAATTTACCCAATTTCTCAAGTATATGTTATATGCATTAGTCATAAGGATTGGGATTTAGATAACAAAGGGGTATTTACATTTAATGTAACATCTCCATTTTCATATTTTATTGATGTAATTAGTTGATGTTAATGATGCATATATTGTCATATAAATGTTATAATAAATACTAAAATTTGAATTGGTTAAACCAAGGGCAATATGTTATTTTTTCTTTAGTAAATATACTTAGCAACAAATGAAGGGATGGGAATCTATACTAATTATGATGCCAAGCGAGGGAGCTAGTGAGAGGAATAGTGAGAATTGTCTCATACTAAAAGAATTATTAAGCTCTAGACGAGCTCCATGATAATCCTAAAGCCCATTATAAAGAGCTGTATATTATAATATAGGTCGAAATGTTTCACTGTACATATTCATTATAATTGTACACTTTATCTCACACATGCATGAGCGCGTGCACACGGACACAAAAACATACACACACACACACACACACACACACAAGGGCATCATATATTACCTAGTATTATATTCATTGTAAAAAGACTTTCTTCACTTTAAGTGGATTGTATTCATTGACTTAATATCATTTTTGAGGTGCATGATTTATAACATTTGGTATTAGAGGTATGATCCTAGGTTTTTCTATTCGAAGGAAGACACATTTGCATTTTCAATATTTGTTTTGGGAATCGGCAAATAAAATAAAGTTGAGGATACTGAGATTGAATATTGAAGTACAAATGGTATAAATCTAAAATTTAGTTTCATTATAATTACGAATGTGTAACCTATAAAATCTAGATTTTGTGACCAATTATATAGTCATGTACTAAACAAGTCATCTTGGTATGTTTTCTATAATGTTTTGACATAAAAGTTTCATATTATTAAATTTATAGGGTTCTAAGGAGAAAAACTAATGTACATTAGATAAAAAAATTAAAATCATATCTGGAAAACTAGTTATGTGGCATTATGTATGAATCTATTATTGGGAAGGGGCCAAAAGTCAACATGATTTAGGAAAATCACTAAAACCTCTATTGGGAAAATAAAATTTAATCAAAACTTATGGAATTGTAGAGAATACATATAAAAGTACTATAATATAAAATTGAAAAGTTGGGAGGTATCATATTTCAAATCCATATTAGGACAAAGATCATCCATCAAAAAAATCTCCAAATTAAAGTTTTAAATATATGTAACTTATAAGTGGAATAAATTTTGATTATTGGTGATTGAAAAATTGTGATAAAGCAGCATATTATTATTTTATCATATGAAAAAAGGTGTAAAAAAAACAAACTAGTGCTCACAAAAAATTAAACATGACATATGAAGAATTTGAAATCTTACAATAAAGGTTGTCCCAATAAGAGAATAAATTTAATGAAATGAATCTTAGTATGTTGCAACAAGTTGATTTATCACATCCTTGGGAAAAAATTCAAAGGGAAATTATGGATGAAATGGAAAAGAAGGTGAATGAAAATAAAGAACAAATACAAAAATCCATCAAGGGATAAATACAAAATCCTTGAGTTCCATAGAAAATATTACCTCAGAGAGGATTCCTAAAAGGTATATGGTGATCTAAGGAAGTCATGAATATAAGGTGAACAATAGTGTTGGGAAAGGATAAATATTTAATCACAAAATCATGATTTTTCATCACCTCAATATCCATATCATTAGCGATTCAATGAGGTGCCAAGGATCTATTTCATTCCAAATATTGATATGAGGATGTTTGATGGTAGTGATTCTATAATATGGTTATTCTAGATGTAGTAATACCAAGTGATAGCCTTAAAAGAGGTAAATATTGCATCCTTGTGTTTATAACAATATCAATTTGTATGATATAGATGAATTTGTGAAAGAAAAACATAATATATTGTATCTTGGTCCATTTTTATAGAGGAATTGATAGCACATTATGGGGATATTAATATAAATACATTCTTTAGTCATTTGGTAAATATTTAGGGAAAGGCACAACTATAGAGCATGTTCAACAATTTCAAAATTTAAATTCCATGGTAAAGAACATTTTAAAGGATAACTTATTTAACTTATTTTTGGTGACTTTAAAGAAAATGATCCAACATGAGGGATTTCTTCTTGAACCTAAATCACTAGAGCATGCTTTCAGTGTGGTGAAGGAAGTTGAAAGTAAAAGTTTGACTACTAGAAAAGTGGTCCCTAAAACCTATCGAGAACATCATGATCAATCTCATATCCCCACTCAACTAAAAATGTTGACACATTAGTAAATTGATGAAATAATAGAACATGTGAATTATCGTGCATAAATGCGGTGATAATAAATTATTCTAGACAAACTGTGATGAGGAAGAATACCAAGAATTGGAGCTATCAAAACATCATGAGTTTTCCATTTAGTCAATCTATGTCATAGAAACCACATTCATAAGATATTAAAGAATATGACTAATCTCAATTGATATTGATAAAAAACACTTCCAAAATCCTTTGTGAAACCTCCTCAATATATTTTTAAAATAAAATAACCCCTATTTGTATTCAGTATACCACCCAACACCTATAATTTTCCCCTATCCCACATCCCTGCCACCCCAACACAATACATACAATATATTGAATCTATTTTCCACAATTTAAAAGCCCCCTTTATGAATGAACATGGTGAAGTATTGCTCATCAATTGAATCCCTACAGAACAAGATCTAGAGCTACAAGAGACTATTTAACAATAGTTTGGCATGCATTGGCTAGAATTAACACTCCATGGTCCCTTAAGATAAAAGGATATTTCAAAATTAGAAAGGTAACAATTTTGATTGGTTCTCTAAGTATCCATAACTTTATCAATTAAAAATTAGTAAACTTCTCAATCACTTTGTATTTCTAGCACCAAAAATTTCATATAATTATTGTAGATGGAGGTTCCCTAATTTTTTCATGGAAGTGCCATATTATTAAGTTGAATATGGGGGATTATTTATTGGATAGTTACATGATTATAGTCCAAATGGGTGGTACTAATTTTGTATGATGTGTCCAATCATTATAATTATAGGGAATGATGAAAATTAATTTTCAATATCTTTTCATGGTATTTTCCAGAAAAAGAAAGGAAATGGGCTTAAAGTTATTGCATGGAAAACTTGTAAGGTGATGATACTTGATAGTATGAAAAAAAGCTAAAAAAGGGACACCATGGTGGAATCACACATTTGTTCTCATCATATGTTCTAGTATATATATCCTCTAGTCCAATGGATCTCCAAAAAGTTATCAAAAATAATTCCAAAGTATTTTGAGAGATGCTTAAAATTTTTCCACCTACCACAAATTATGATCATGCTATTTATTTTCAACCTAGAAGTGCACCACCTAGCAATAGTTATTCTAGGTAGAGATATACACAAAAGGTATCATTAAACCTAGATGAAAAATAATGGATGATGGAATGTGTGTCCATATTATAAACACCTCAACCAAATGAACATGAAATATAACCTTCCTATTACTATCATTGCTGAATTATGAGATAAATTGCATGGATTAATTTTCTTTACTAAGTTGTATCTCCACTCGGGATATAATCAAATCAGAATTAGGAAAGAAAAAATTTGTAAAAAAGGGCTTTAGAATACATCCCCAATTATTATTTTTTTGTTATTCCATTTGGAATTACCGATACACCTTTAACACTGAAAATCTTACTAGATTCTATTTTCAAACCATTTCGTTTGAAAGTAGCCAACTTAAAGTAATGAACTTTCTCAAGCTGAATTTTGAGAAAGAAATATTGGCCATACTACATGTGGTTAAAAAAGGGCGCCCTTACCTAATAAGAAGACAATTCAAAATAATTTAAAATCATAATATTTTGAATTACTTCTTGGAGAAATGATTATATTTAGAGGATAAAAAAAAAGGTGCCTCAAATATGATAGCTTATTATTTTGAAATTATCTAAAAAATGGGAAAACATAGTATAGTGGTAGATGAATATTCAAGTAAAGAATATGAAACAAGGGTCTAACTGTGTGTTATTTCTACACAATCTGATTGGGTGGAAGAAGAAAGGTTAGAATGGATGCAACATCAAAATGAATGAAATATCATTCAACAAATACAAGATAACACTTGGGTGGATAAATTTGTGTGGAATAATGATCTATTGTGGTATTAAGATTGATTAAATTTATGTCTAAATTATCAACTCAAACAAAGGTTCCTTTTCTAATTGCACACTTCGCCTATAGGGGGACATTTAGGGTTCATGAAAGGACACTATATGATGAAGAATGCTTTTTTATAGGATGATTTTAAACTAATGTTAAAAAGTTTGTGATATAATATGTGGTCCACCATTAGAATAAGGGAGATACATTCAAGATCTTAGGTGTACTACAACCGCTAGATATACCATGTCAATGTTGGGATTCCATTTTATTACGTGCTTACCCAAAATTTAAGGGAAGAATGCCATTATGATAGTAATATATTAAGAAAAATATTATGCCAATTTATTCCCTCTTTATAATCCTTTTAAAGTAAGTACAATAGAAATATCGTTAATAGAAATAGTCGAAAAGATACATCCGATCCTAAATATTGTTGGAAGTGATAGAGATCCAATTTTCATAGGATAATTTTGGACTAAATTAATTTATTGTTTGGGTACTTAGTTGGCTCACAACTTAAATTACCATCCTCAATCTAATGGGTAGTATGAGATTAAGAATAAATGTTTAAAAGGATATCTTCATTGCTTTGGATATCATAAATAGATGAAATGGGTCAAGTGGTTTCACTTGCAGAATGGAGATACAACACATCCATCCATACTTCATAAAAGATATCACCATTTTATGGAAGTTTGTGGGTATCATCCTCCATCCATAAAGTCAGCATTGAAAGGAATTGAAAAGGTTCAAGTAGTTGGGGACCATATAGGGCAGCAACAAAAGGTTCTGTTGTAGTGGCTACAGACACCATCCAAAATTTTTCCTATGCTTTGATTTTGAAGCCTCCCTTATTATCCATAGGAGCTCATCTTGCATTGATCCAGGTATTTAGATTCGACTAAGACTTATCTTTTCATCTGATCTTGCAATTTATTGCTTTCACACTCATTTGATCCCTCTAAGTCACAAGTTGATCTCCCAACTTGGTCTCATAGCAGTTCCGGGCTTCCCTCTAGAAACTGTGCAATCCTTGAGGGCAAGCAACCTTGATGATAGGAATTGGATAGGTTTGACTGGAAGTCAACCTTGAGCTCAGAAGCTGCATAGTCCTGGGAAGTAGTCAAACACTGAACCCAAAAATTGTGCAATCCCTCACAAAGTTCGGAAAATGCACAATGCACTGAGCCGGAAGGTTGCCCAGTTTTCCAGAATTGCATAGTCTTTCACCGCAATGTACATAGCAAGTTTCCCTGAAAAAGATAAAAATATAAAAAGAAAAAAAGCAACCCTAAAAAAGGGATCTATTTTAGTATCCTGAAGGAGGCACTCTAGTTGTTTTTAGAAACTTCTACCCTATATCAATTTTTCCTTGATTTTAGGCATGCATGTCATACGCATGACAAAACCTAATTCGCTCAAATATATTTAATCGATGCCTCTAGAGCTCATTTTCACATTAAATCTTGGAGATCTAAAATTCCCGAGGAGATCAAGGAACCTTCAATGCGATCGTCATCACTTTTCTAGGTGAGTTTCTCTTTTGTCATCTTTTACCGCTTTTTCCATCGCTTTTTTTCATTTTTCTTGTGTGAATGCTATTTCACTTATTTCCCTTCATAGTTGCTGATGTTTCAACTTGTAGAAGTGTTTTTTTAAGTTTTAGATTTCCTTTCACAAGTGTCACATTGATTTCCCTGTTTTTGCACCAATGGTCATCGTTGCAGCAACCCCCCCCCCCCACATACTTGATTTTCCTTCTATTTGATCAATTGCTGCACTTGATCTACATGGATTTATTCATAATTAGTCAAACATACACTCAAGATCACACTATCTCTCATATCTTCTTGTTTTCCACACTTCCCTTTGGAATATCTGCACTTTCCATGGTCGGTTTTCACTTTTCCCAGCTGGGCACTGTGTAATCCGAAGGCTCAATATATCAGCTTGGCCTTTGGAATTGCATCGTGCATAGTAAAAGTTGGCTCCAACTTCACATTGTGTATTTCTATGAGCCATCTTGTTACCTTGGCCACTGAGATTGCGTAATGCGCAGTGTCTCCCAAAACTCCGTCTAGGCTAAACTTTGCATTGTACAGTTTCAAGCCACAAGCTTCGACCCTAGTTGCTAGGAATGCATAGTGCAGTTTCCACAAGTAGTCATAATCTCTTGTCAATGAGAATTACACATTCCTCCCCATAATATACCTAGTTTGCTGCTTGATCGTGCCTTGTAAGTAGATTTTCTTAAGGCTGATATTTGCTTGCCATGAGTGTATTTTCTATCCCATAGGTACAAAAGTTGTTGAAAACCTCTCCAATAGTCACTATTACCATGGAATTAAAGAGATATTCTTCAAAAGAAGCCATTGAAAGAAGTACTGGGGAAGTAGTTGAGAAAGCGCCATTAGACTTGCTAGTGTATATTGACACTCATTTGTTTATAGAAAAGGGATCATTAGTGACATGGAAGCATGTCAAAGACGCTTTTGTAAAGAAATTTGAGATAGACTTAAAGGACCAACTGGTGTATGTTAGCATCCGATAGTGAAGGCTATATAAGGGTGCATACAGGTATCCAGTCTTCTCGTGTGCAGATGTCATCAGCTAGCTTGCATCACACATTCATGAGAAGACAATGACATTGAGAAATGCCAACACACAGAAGCTTGCCACTTTCTAGGTAGAAGAATATCAAAACATATATCACATGCTCGAGTCAGTAGGGAACATGGTCTCACTTTTCTATGCCACCAAAAACTATGTAAACAGAAGAGATATTGTTAAAGGGTGGGTGAAAAAGCGATTGAAGTTTTGATAGACACCTACCCATGTATACAAGACAAAGTCCCTCAAGAAGGCCTACCAGCTCTTGGGTATCTTAACTTGTAGGATCCATTGTCACCAGAGCACAAAAACCTTTCTTGAAGGGTGGGAATTCTGATTAGACCAGGGTGTGAATGAGCGGAAACCATTCAATTGGTCGTATATGTTGGCTCGATAGTTGAAGCCCCATGTAGAAAAATCTTAGAGTCCTCCCGAGGGTGAGAGAGAAATATTTTATATGTCTGCATATTTACTCAATGCAATCTGTGCTTCCCTAGAATGATCTGGACATGGACACCATAAGAAACTGTCATGCATATTTATTACAAGTTACTTTTAGATTGCAGTTATCAAGGAGTAATGGCACAACTAACTGACCACTTCATCATATCACTTTATAAGATTATCTTTGAAGAAGATCCACCTTGCATGTCACGAGAAGAAATGGATGTGATCACAAACATCACAGATTGGTATGCCTCCCCAGGTGGAACCTTTCTTAAAGTGTTTGGTGGAGATAAGCCTTCGCATGTTTTACCAAGGTATGTCACTAACAATCTTGTTGTGCAATAAGTGATGCATCATCTCACCACAGGGTTGTCACCAACATTGCATAGGAAGAAGAAAGCACCATGGCCCACTCTTCCTTTGCAAATTGAATTATATGAGATAAATAAATTGAATTATATGTTGAACTTTTTTATTGCTCTACCTCTTTTGCTTCTTCCACTATCTACCTATTAGTTTCCTTAGTTACTTGTTTAAACATATTGAATTGGGGTGGTGAGGCAAATACTTTGAACGTCTTTATGAAATAGGGATATGTGTTTTCTAAGTTATTAGACATGGGAAAAAAATCCTTGGAAAATTCATTTGTGTAAGTTCGTATTGCTTGAAATGGCTTCAAGGGAGGTTGAATTTTTTTTTAAGGAATGTTTGAAATGGTTTCTTCAAAGCACCTTTTCCAAATATCTTTCTTAAATATGTTATTTCATTTGGAAGCTTCTTCACATTCCTATCTTAACTTTCTTTGCTAATTGAGTCATTTTACTTAGTTTTAATTGTTGGTTTGGTCAAGAACATAGGTTTATTACAGTTGGTGGTGGATTTATTTTCTTTTAGACTTGGATTATTTTTAAGACTATTAATTTATTCTCTATATCAACTTATATTTTAAAAACATTTTCCAATTTGTTCTTTCTATCTCTTTTAAAAAATGTTGTAATGGAGGGGAGGAAAGTGGATGTAAGAAATTCCACTTAAACATGACTGAAATCTTTGATTTTTCAAGTCTTATTATGAATGGTGGGTATTATTTTACAAAAGTCCTTTATCCTTTTTCTTTCACATCAATTATTATGTATCCTTTATTAAGTTATGTAAACTTTTCCTCTATAAGCATACTTAAGATTGTTGTTCCTGATTATTCATAATTGCTAATAGACCTTGTAACTAGGTTCAAGTATCATAAATAAGTTTAATTTTTTGATGTATATAAGAAAAAGAAATAGAAAACATTCTCATGTTGGATGTTCCTTAATTTTATTGATAGCATAAATTTCTTTATTTTATCTTTATAGTGGTTTATATTTGTTAGGATCAAATTTACGTAGTAGTCTCTCAACATACTTGGGAATATTATGAAATTTTATTGTGGAACTAAAGGCACCATGATAAAGCAAAGATATACTAGCATTCTAAACATGATCTTGGAAGTCATTATTAGAAATGGATAAATTAAATGGAACAAGGGAGGAATTTATTCTAGTGGTTTTATGAATTATTTTAGAGAGAATGAAACCTAATCTATGGTTACGACTATAACTTCATGCTTCATCTAAACCATTTTTGGTGTTTTTCAGTTCCCCTTGGTATCTATTTTTTTAAGAAAAAATTTACCCAATTTCTCAAGTATATGTTATATGCATTATTCATAAGGATTGGGATTTAGATAATATAACAACAAAGGGGTATTTACATTTAATGTAACATCTCCATTTTCATATTTTATTGATGATGTAATTAGTTGATGTTAATGATGCATATATTGTCATATAAATGTTATAATAACTACTAAAATTTGAATTGGTTAAACCAAAGGCAATATGTTATTTTTTCTTTAGCAAATATAGTTAGCAACAAATGAAGGGATGGGAATCTATACTAATTATGATGCCAAGCGAGGGAGTTAGTGAGAGGAATAGTGAGAATTGTCTCATACTAAAAGAATTATTAAGCTCTAGACAAGCTCCATGATAATCCTAAAGCCCATTATAAAGAGCCGTATATTATAATATAGGTCGAAATGTTTCATTGTACATATTCATTATAATTGTACACTTTATCTCACACATGCACGAGCGCGTGCACACACACACAAAAACACACACACACACACACACAAGGGCATCATATATTACCTAGTATTATATTCATTGTAAAAAGACTTTCTTCACTTTAAGTGGATTGTATTCATTGACTTAATATCATTTTTGAGGTGCATGATTTATAACATTTGGTATTAGAGGTATGATCCTAGGTTTTTCTATTCGAAGGAAGACATATTTGCATTTTCAATATTTTTTTTGGGAATCGGAAAATAAAATAAAGTTGAGGATACTAAGATTGAATATTGAAGTACAAATGGTATAAATCTAAAATTTAGTTTCATTATAATTACGAAAGTGTAACCTATAAAATCTAGATTTTGTGACCAATTCTACAGTCATGTACTAAACAAGTCATCTTGGTATGTTTTCTATAATGTTTTGACATAAAAGTTTCATATTATTAAATTTATAGGGTTCTAAGGAGAAAAACTAATGTACATTAGATCAAAAAATTAAAATCATATCTGGAAAACTAGTTATGTGGCATTATGTATGAATCTATTATTGGGAAGGGGCCAAAAGTCAACATGATTTAGGAAAATCACTAAAACCTCTATTGGGAAAATAAAATTTAATCAAAACTTATGGAATTGTAGAGAATACATATAAAAGTACTATAATATAAAATTGAAAAGTTGGGAGGTATCATATTTCAAATCCATATTAGGACAAAGATCATCCATCAAAAAAATCTCCAAATTAAAGTTTTAAAGATATGTAACTTATAAGTGGAATAAATTTTGATTATTGGTGATTGAAAATTTGTGATAAAGCGACATATTATTATTTTATCATATGAAAAAAGGCGTAAAAAAACAAACTAGTACTCACAAAAAATTAAACATGACATATGAAGAATTTGAATTCTTACAATAAAGGTTGTCCCAATCAGAGAATAAATTTAATGAAATGAATCTTAGTATGTTGCAACAAGTTGATTTATCACATCCTTGGGAAAAAATTCAAAGGGAAATTATGGATGAAATGGAAAAGAGGATTCCTAAAAGGTATATGGTGATCTAAGGAAGTCATGAATATAAGGTGAACAATAGTGTTGGGAAAGGATAAATATTTAATCACAAAATCATGATTTTTCATCACCTCAATATCCATATCATTAGCGATTCAATGAGGTGCCAAGGATCTATTTCATTCCAAATATTGATATGAGGATGTTTGATGGTAGTGATTCTATAATATGGTTATTCTAGATGTAGTAATACCAAGTGATAGCCTTAAAAGAGGTAAATATTGCATCCTTGTGTTTATAACAATATCAATTTGTATGATATAGATGAATTTGTGAAAGAAAAACATAATATATTGTATCTTGGTCCATTTTTATAGAGGAATTGATAGCACATTATGGGGATATTAATATAAATACATTCTTTAGTCATTTGGTAAATATTTAGGGAAAGGCACAACTATAGAGCATGTTCAACAATTTCAAAATTTAAATTCCATGGTAAAGAACATTTTAAAGGATAACTTATTTAACTTATTTTTGGTGACTTTAAAGAAAATGATCCAACATGAGGGATTTCTTCTTGAACCTAAATCACTAGAGCATGCTTTCAGTGTGGTGAAGGAAGTTGAAAGTAAAAGTTTGACTACTAGAAAAGTGGTCCCTAAAACCTATCGAGAACATCATGATCAATCTCATATCCCCACTCAACTAAAAATGTTGACACATTAGTAAATTGATGAAATAATAGAACATGTGAATTATCGTGCATAAATGCGGTGATAATAAATTATTCTAGACAAACTGTGATGAGGAAGAATACCAAGAATTGGAGCTATCAAAACATCATGAGTTTTCCATTTAGTCAATCTATGTCATAGAAACCACATTCATAAGATATTAAAGAATATGACTAATCTCAATTGATATTGATAAAAAACACTTCCAAAATCCTTTGTGAAACCTCCTCAATATATTTTTAAAATAAAATAACCCCTATTTGTATTCAGTATACCACCCAACACCTATAATTTTCCCCTATCCCACATCCCTGCCACCCCAACACAATACATACAATATATTGAATCTATTTTCCACAATTTAAAAGCCCCCTTTATGAATGAACATGGTGAAGTATTGCTCATCAATTGAATCCCTACAGAACAAGATCTAGAGCTACAAGAGACTATTTAACAATAGTTTGGCATGCATTGGCTAGAATTAACACTCCATGGTCCCTTAAGATAAAAGGATATTTCAAAATTAGAAAGGTAACAATTTTGATTGGTTCTCTAAGTATCCATAACTTTATCAATTAAAAATTAGTAAACTTCTCAATCACTTTGTATTTCTAGCACCAAAAATTTCATATAATTATTGTAGATGGAGGTTCCCTAATTTTTTCATGGAAGTGCCATATTATTAAGTTGAATATGGGGGATTATTTATTGGATAGTTACATGATTATAGTCCAAATGGGTGGTACTAATTTTGTATGATGTGTCCAATCATTATAATTATAGGGAATGATGAAAATTAATTTTCAATATCTTTTCATGGTATTTTCCAGAAAAAGAAAGGAAATGGGCTTAAAGTTATTGCATGGAAAACTTGTAAGGTGATGATACTTGATAGTATGAAAAAAAGCTAAAAAAGGGACACCATGGTGGAATCACACATTTGTTCTCATCATATGTTCTAGTATATATATCCTCTAGTCCAATGGATCTCCAAAAAGTTATCAAAAATAATTCCAAAGTATTTTGAGAGATGCTTAAAATTTTTCCACCTACCACAAATTATGATCATGCTATTTATTTTCAACCTAGAAGTGCACCACCTAGCAATAGTTATTCTAGGTAGAGATATACACAAAAGGTATCATTAAACCTAGATGAAAAAGAATGGATGATGGAATGTGTGTCCATATTATAAACACCTCAACCAAATGAACATGAAATATAACCTTCCTATTACTATCATTGCTGAATTATGAGATAAATTACATGGATTAATTTTCTTTACTAAGTTGTATCTCCACTTGGGATATAATCAAATCAGAATTAGGAAAGAAAAAAATTGTAAAAAAGGGCTTTAGAATACATCCCCAATTGTTATTTTTTTGTTATTCCATTTGGAATTACTGATACACCTTTAACATTGAAAATCTTACTGGATTCTATTTTCAAACCATTTCGTTTGAAAGTAGCCAACTTAAAGTAATGAACTTTCTCAAGCTGAATTTTTAGAAAGAAAT